>JAGYYJ010003150.1:0-179006 GCA_019671005.1 Hibiscus mutabilis
TTTTTATTTACAATATAAAAAATATTTTGATATGACATAAAATAAGATTTATCTAAATAAAACGGCGAAATCTATAGTTTTTTTTCCATTGTCTAAACTCTTTCTTTGAATAAATTGTTTAAACTCTTTTTATACTGTCATATTTATTTCTAGAATGAAATTATATTTTGATAAGTTTTTTAAAGTATTCTTTCGTTAGTTGGTATGTTTTAATATGGAATTAGTATTTGATTGAGTTTAATGCTGAATGATAATAATTTAGTCAATAAAAATAATAAAATCAATAACTTAAATGCTAATCAGTAATATAATAAAAAGGGTATTTATATAATTTAATTTTTTGAAAATTTACGCTTTATTAAACTGATAACTACCTCTACAAGTTATAAGACGACTTATCATGTCCTATAGTTTTTTTGTTTTAAAAAATGTATAGATTTTATTAGTAATGGTCATATGTCGGATTAGGTCGCGTTTTTGGTCGGTTCGAGTGTTAGATCCCTCTAACTTATTCTCACCCAAGTTTAGAGAGATTTCGCCCAATCCCAAATCTGATTTGAATTTTGAAGTACAAATTCATCTCTAATCTGATGTAAAAAAAATTATTTGACAAAATGAAAATTTAATTAAAAAATAGAAAGAAAGGAACATTATGACAAATTAAGCCTAAATACATAAAGGGAAATGACAAGACGTAGAGCAAATTTAAAAAATATAGAGATGAAACATTATAGCAATTATCTCAAAATTCATATAGAAAATTTACACTAATATTTAATATTGAGTTAGGTCGAATATTTTTTATTTTAAACTTAAAATTAAATGACCTAAATTTGTATTAAAAACAACCCTATAAAATTGAGTTAAATCGAACCCATCGAATTCATATGAAATTATCATCTCTAATTTTCATAAGATAATGGATGTGCATATATCTTAGACCGTTAAAGTTATTTTTTTATTTTAATATGATATTTTAACATAACTGTAATATTAAAAAAAACATAATTGTAATATTTCTAATAAATTCATTAAAAATAAATGTAAAAGGCGTTCACTATGTATAAAATATTTTTTTTGTTGAAAAAAAGAATACTACTACGTATCTTGTTAAAAAAACTCCCGAAAAAAAAGAGTACATACAAAATGTTTTATTATTAATAAAGGCTCATTAATAAAATGAGAGCTTAATCAAACGATAATTAATTTTATTAATTTATTTAAGAAAAAGAGAGATTCATAAGGAATATTAATCGGAGAGTTCTGGAAGAAAATAAAGTGGACACGTTACATAGTTACATGCTAATCATATTAATATCATTAATCAAATGTAATTAAGCACATTCAAAAGTACTAAAAAAGTAGTCATTAGTACCTAACAAGCGGTGATTTCCATAAAAAGACCCCAGCTTAAACAACATTATTTATAAGATGGACATAATGTTTTATATATATTTTAGATTAAAATTTGAATATATATTAATACGAAATAATATTAAAAATATTAAAAACAATCATTAAATAAGTTTGGGACTGACGTGGCAGTACTCTAAAAGCTAAGGTGGCTAGTGTGGCTGTTTTTTTTTTTTTTTTTTTTGTAAGCAAAGAGAAGTGAGGGGGCAAAGGGTAGTATCCATACGTTGTGAATGGAAGAGAGAGTCGCTTTTATAATAAATTTTTATAATATTTAATTTAATTTGAATTAATTAATTAATTAATAATAGTATAGAAATGGCTAAATAAAAAAATAAAGGGAAGGAGGTGAAAATATTAAATAGGGAGAGATGGTTGGTAGTGAGCGAAGGGCACCGACGCTGAGCTGATTGGTAGGGCGGCCTCAGCCTGCCAAGCGTAGTTAGTGTAGTAATGTCCCGCCAACCTCACCCTATAAACATTTCCCTCCTTTTATTATATGGATTTGTCCGTGCGCAGGCAATGACATCCCCATAATTGTTATTGGGATCTATTTTTATATATTTTTTATCATAAGGATTGTTCATCAATTTAAAGCTTAAGGGTATCGTAAGTCATTTTGAGTGTTAGGTAATAACATCGTTTCTGGTTATATTTTTTGTTTTGAAATAGACAAGGGAGTTGGAAAATTTTAAATTTAAAGTGTAACAAAAATATTGATATTTTATCCTAAGATACTCAATTTAATTATTTTGAAATTGTAAAAGTAAAAACTAAAGTAACTATAAAATTATATTTTAATCTTTTAGTATTTCATAATTTACTTATGACTTAGAAAATCAATGACTTGGTCTTTGTAAATAGAATCTAATTTATATTATAAATGATTATTTAATTAAAATTAATGGAAAATAAATCCGATGATTAACCAATCAATAACGAAAACGATGGAAGACTGGAGCAATTGCTATAAATATAATTAAAAATGAGAAACAATGATTTTTATTCGATCCTCCAATAAGATATTAAACCACTTTATCTTACGAGGCACGTGCAAGTTGCAACTCCGTTCACATATGTCGTTTTATGTGTTTAAACTGTGCCGAACGACACGTAGCCTAGCCGATTGATGGTTTGACTTTTCAGGCATTAGTTTGATTGGTTGTCAAGAAAGTTAAAAGATGATAGGGTCTTGTGTTGACAAGCACGTGCTTTTAATGCATCGACGGCTACGATCAAATGAGAAATGAAATAACGTACTACAATATCTAAAGAGGTGTATATAGGGAGGCCCAATAATAGTTAAATGTGAACCTCAAAGCCCAATATAATGTCGGTCTTAATTGAAATTGTTTATTCAAAATTTACGAAGACATTAAAACTAAGAATAAAGTCCACAAACAGTCACTGAATTTAAAAAAAATAAAATGATAACTAAACTTTTAAATGTTATAAAATGATAATTAAATTTTATGTTTTGTAACAAAACGGTAACTCAGCCGTTAAATACTTAAGGTGATTTTATAAAACTTTGTATAATAGCATATTTAGTCCTTCATATTTACACATTCAATCAAATTAGTCATACTTCGAAAAAAATTAATAAACTTAGCCCTCATTATTTACATATTTTTTTCAATTTGTTCCTAGTTAAAAGAAATTAAGCCAAACCAATTACTTTCTCCATTAACAAACAAAACAAGCAGCTGCATTATACCCTTTTAAGCTACTAACTGATGTGGACATCTTGCTGTGGAGAGAATGAAAGGAGGACATTTGCTTGCTTCTTTGTTCTGGTTTTGTTATTTTGCTGGTTCGAACTTTTGCCTCGTCTTTAGCCGACCTTCTGCTTCTAGTCGTAGTCACTCTTTATGGGCATGGCATTTTATCATCAAAGCTGTGAGTATTGGTAATTATATGCCTCGGTTGTCTTATGAGATTTGATTGAGCCTTTTAAAAGCATCTTTAATTTGCTGTAGTTTATTTAATCCCCATTTCTGCACATTGATTGAATCTATACGGAATAGTTGTGTACATGGCATAGAACTCTTGACATACCGTAACATTTATCTCTCTAAAGTATTTACATTCCTATTATCAACCGATAAAATCTGCAACTTTTTTCTTTTCCTCAGTATCCTGTTGAATTTGTATTTGTTTTTAATTAAAAAGTATCCCTTTTTTTTCATACAAGCGTGCACACACGAATGTGAAAAAATATATATCTGTCTCTGATATAATTGCCTTCACAACAGATGTGGTTATGCTGTTCAAGAGGTCATGTTTCAAAGTCACTGTAAATAATGTGGTTATGCAGAATAACAACGTTGGCAAAGGGAGAGGATTGGTGCAAGTTTTTCAAGGTTGGCAATTCTTTTAACAATCTCATGCATTTATATGGTGTTTTATACCCTTTTAAGCTACTTGTTTTGCTTGTTAATGGAGAAAGTAATTGGTTTGGCTTAATTTCTTTTAACTAGGACCGAATTGAAAAAATATGTAAATAATGAGGGCTAAATTAATTGAATTTTTTTGAAGTATGACTAAATTGAATGTGTAAATATGAAAGACTAAATGAGCTATTATACAAAGTTTCATAACAGTCACTTTAAGTATTTGACGGCCGAGTTACCATTTTGTTACAAAACATAAAGTTTAATTGTCGTTTTATAACATTTGAAAGTTTGGTTACTATTTTGTTTTTTTTTTAACAAAGTTCAATTACCGTTTGTGAACTTTACCCTAAAATTAATATTCAAATTTTGACGTTATAAATAAAGTAAATTCATTAAAAAGAGTTGTCTCCGTAAGATCTAAATTAATCGATCAATGAATTAAATATCAATAATTATACCTAAATATACATAACCCATTATGTGCTTTATTTTATATGACCGAGTACGACTTCATCATTAACAGGTTGAATATTTGTAACATTTATAACTCTAAACATAACCATTCGAATCTAAATTAATTACATTAACGGTTGAATATTTTAGTTTAAAAAAATTTAATTCTTCTATTTAAAATGTGAAGTTGATATTTAATTTAATTGAGTATGTTATTAGGAAAAGTAAGATAGATTCCACATAATAATTATATAAATATCAATTTACTGTCAAACGGGTCTTAATTTGATTAACATTTGTAACATCTAAAACGATGGAATTGAATCCACTTAAACGTATATTATTGTCTCTGTTAGTTTTTGAAATCGAGTACTTAATGAGTTTTACTATTTTGAACATGAACAATTAACTCCTCCCGGTACGGAAATAATAGTTCCACTTAAGGCTAATGTGAATAGTCGCTGAATTTTAATAAATTATATGTTCCAGTAATCAAACTTTAATATTAATATTAAAGTTTAGCTTTGCTCCAACTGCGGCTAACAATTGTCATCATTTCCCCTCATATCATAATATGGCCATTATTGACTTTCTAAAAGTCAAAATTTTAACTTAGACTGTAATTATTGAAAATATTTTATTTAATTTAATTTTAAAAATATATATTTTTAAAATACTTGATCAAATTTTTTTAAAATATATTTTTTACATTTTTATTAATAATAAATTTAAAGTAAAAATCTGTTGAAGTTAAAATATTTTGAAAATAAAAATTAATATCGGACACATTGAATGGGACGGAAGTATTATATATGATTATTGTTGCATATCATAAGGATGACTTAGATGAGGTGTTAAATGAAGTCCCACCAACAAATATATGTTGCTGATTCATCTTGTCCATAAAGGCAAAAAATAATATTGTAAGGTATTTTCCTACAAAAATTGCCCCGGAAAGCCTGAACAGCACAGCACCTCAGTTAACAATAATTTAATCTACTCTGCACGACCACCAAAAAAACCCTTCCTTGTTACAAACCCAACAGACAAATCTCATATAAATTCCCATCGCAAAGCAATTGAGTTCTTTCTGCCAACTACACTGTAAATCAAAAGTTAAAATCTTTTACCATTTTGCGGCCAATTACCAAATTAATTTCTTCAAGTAGGGGCAGTTACAGTTGGTGCCACATTCTTGTCTAGTCCACCAGAGCGACTCACACCGCCACCATTGCTACTTCCCATGCGCTCACCCCTCTGATATCCATCACCTCCTCGGTTGAAATATCCTCCTGGATTGTTGCCCCTGTTTCCAAACTCACCCCTGCCATAGACCCTTCCACCACTGTAGTTTCCACGTCCTCTTGCTCCCTCATTTCTGAATCCAGCCCCAAATCCAGATGAAGACCGACCTCTGTTACCTGCGTGTGACAAACAATCGTATTATAACATGCAAAATTATATCCACACAAGTTTAAAAGTCCATGTTCTTGACTAATTTCGATTTTGGATATACCACAAAATTTGCCTTTCTGTAAACTACCATTTTTATCCAATCAAGGACAAATCACTCTCATGCCAATAACAGCAGATTTCATAAGTTGTGTTATAGAAACACCGTCTCAACATTAACCTAAAAAATCTACATTATCAGAGATGAGCAAAGCCTCAATTCTAATTCCTCTAATAATCATAAAATGGTTTCCCATGGAAGAAACCTACCACTCCAGTCATCTTCACAAAATCATGTAGACCACTTAAGTATAAACTTCAGTTAACCAAAAAAAAAAAACCTTACCTCGAGAAGTAGATCGTTTTTCTTCAACAACTGCTTTACGCCCACCAATATTAATAGGTGAAACCTGAAATATGTTTGACGAAATGAAAATAAATAAGTGGAGGTAGATTTATTACACCAAAAAACAAATAAGAAAAGGAAAAGCAATGCATAATCTATTGCTGGGACAAAAATATAAAGTTGTAACAGTAAACCCCTACCTTTGCTATTGGAGAAGAACATCAAAAGTCGAATCAGGGAATAAGTTGGATTTGAAACCATCCACAACAGGACAAACAGGCTTTAAATGAAAAGAACAAAGATCAAACCCAACAACAAAAGATAATTTAAACTTAATTCTACAGGTATCACCCAAGGTTGTCAAGGGATGCGCTTAGGCACAATCACAAAGGCGCAACGAGAGTTAGATTTATTGCTTCATATACAGTCTTTATTTTAAAAGAAAAAAATAGTAAATTTTATTTTATTTTATTAAATAAAAACCATGTCAACTACTTTTTCATAAAAAAGAACATTAAAAACAAAATGGACAATTGCACAAAAGTTCTTGAAATGAATGCATCAAAGCTCTTGAAAGTTTTTCAAGCCAGAGTTAGACTTATATTAAAGGTAAAGAAGCTCTTGAATGTTTTATCAGAGTTAGAAAGAAATTGCAATTAAAGTACTTCCTCCTCTTCTCCTACTCTTCTTCTATTTTTCTTTCACCCCTTCTTTTCCCATCTACTTTACAGTTTCAAAACAAAGATCTGTTCTACATTCCATTTCCAAAAACAGGATGCAACTATTTACTGGTTTTGTCGCTTCAAAAGCTGATTTTAAATTATTATAATTATTTTTAATAATCATAATTGTAGATGATGTATGGTGGACAACAATCCAACATGAATAATGATTTGAATTTATAAAATGTAATATATTAAAATTTATCTTACTAATATTTATTATTTACACATACTATAATTTTTAATATAGATGATGTGTGTATATATGTACATATCTATGTGTGTACCTCATTTTACTCAGGCGAGCGCTTTTTTGGCACCTCGGGGTATATGAAGGCCTTAGTGCCTTGAGCACACCTAGCTCCTTGAACAACGTTAGTCTTACCAAAAGATAATCGGGCTAACCCTATGCTAAACTCTTGCAGCTAATTCCTAGTCATCGGACTAATTCCAACACCAATGTTTCATGAAGCTTCTGCCATTCTTTAAATGATTTTAAATCAGTTTTTGTAGAAATTTAATTTAAATCTTACAAGTTGAGCGATGCTAAGGTATATGTACGCTTTTTTACCACCAAAACCAGCAGAAACTAATAACCTTTAGGATCCATTCTTAAAATAATTAAGCGAAGTAACCCCGTATCCCTATAATACTACACTGCATACACCGCTTACTCCCTTTGTGATCTCTAAAACTGAGTTTCACCACCAAATCTTCATGTCTAGTTAACTTGCATGAGGCACTCCACATCCAAGCTTCTAGTCTTACGCATACTAAGGCATGGATCACCGTTGCACTACTCCATATTCATCTATAAACATTATAAACCAACAACTTCCTGATTTCTAATAACCCCTAAAACAAAACAGCATTTCCGACAAAATAACAGTAACAGAAGGTTAACTTAAAATCTAGGCACAATCATAACTTAATTCAAGTATT
Organism: Hibiscus mutabilis; assembly: GCA_019671005.1. Lineage (NCBI taxonomy): Eukaryota > Viridiplantae > Streptophyta > Magnoliopsida > Malvales > Malvaceae > Hibiscus > Hibiscus mutabilis. The sequence goes on from JAGYYJ010003150.1 coordinate 7,725, forward strand.
CTTAGAGAGATTAAATTAGAAATCCTGCCATAAGCTGAAGCAAAACCTGTATTCTGACTATTGTGTGCTTGGGCAAAGGCAAGCACAGAAACGCAGGAACTTGTCGCAAATCAGTGCCACAAAACAGACCTCTAAGTGCGTAACTAAATGCATTGTGACGTAAATAATAAAAACATCAGCATAGAAAAAAATATAAATACCTCTATAGCACTTTGCACGGAGCTTGCCATTTCAAATTCCACGAAACCAAAACAGAACCCCTGTAGTGAAATACAGAAAATATATTAATTGAATAAACAGCTGTAATCTCACACTTGAAAAATGAGCCAACATGTACCTTCTGGCTTCGAACTTGAATACCACCACTCTTGATAGGTCCAAACTTCTTAAATTCATTCTCCAGCATGCTAGGTGTAGCATTCAAAGGTAAACCTTTGATGTAGATAGAAGGACCTTCAGCTGTGCATGATCAAAAGACTATATTTGAGTATATGGTTCACAGGCACAAAGATGCATAAAGAAAAAAAAAGTGCTTGCTAACTAGTTGAAAATTGTGCAGGCGTGAAAAAAAGGTGTTTACCTTCCACATCTTGATTATTCCCATTTTCTACAATATTGTTGCTGGAAATCTGTGCATCGGAAACTATTGCAGGAGCAGTCGGTGGTGCAGCAGGTCTTGGTTGCTCATGAGATTTTGCTGAAGGCTTCAAAGGGGGATGTGTGGGGATTGATACAGGGATTGCATCCTCCTTCATAACCTTCAGCTAGAAAAATAGAGAAGAGGCTAAAACTATTAGTTTAAAACAGGAACTATATATCCCAAATCAATACCAACCCAAGTCTAGAATGCAGCAGAATGCTACTTAATACATACAATAGATGCATATGATTTCTTTGGCACATCCTCAATTTTGGAGTTGGACTCAGAAACAATCTGTAAATCATCAACAACCTCGGCCACCGGTGCTTCCTCTTCTTCATTAAAACCATCTCCATCCTCAGACGGATTGTACACTTGCCCATTAGCTTCTTCTGGCAACGGTTCAAATTGCTCAATGTGATTCTCCACAGCAGGTGAAGAATCTGCAGACAACCATTCACGTCAATAGGAGGAAATCACTATAATTCTGTGTTTGAAGTGTTTCAGATGACAAGTTGGGTTTCCAATTACCTTGCTCAGCAGCAAGAGAAGTTTCAGTATTACTAACTGGATCCTGGCTCCCACTTTCATATTTTCCATCATCAACGTATCTAAATATATCATTTAAAACAAAATAGCCCGTGTCTTGAGGAGCCAAAAAGAAAGTTTGAGTGAATTTCCGCTTCAGTTTGTCTTTTGCAGTTAAATACCCAGTTACAAGAACAAGTACTCCTCCATCATGAGAGTCCTGTGCATCTACACTTGTTATCTCTGCTGCGAATTCTCCATACCCAAGTGCAAGTATTTTCTCGTTGATGGCCTGGTCCACAAATGAAGCACCAAAGATCAATTATACCAACCCGAACTTAAAAAGACATAGTTTCAAAAGAGCAAGAAACATGGTTTTCAAATGAAGGGCTGGACTACAGAACAAAAACAAAGAAGGAAACAAAATTAAAAGATAATGGCTTGTATCCTTAATTTGAAAGTTCGACTCAAGACAAGCACAGATGCATGAAAAATACTGATGTAGAAAACTCACTTGCATAGTCGTTGTGATACTCATGATACCATTTTCTTCAGGTAGACCAAGTTTACTACTATCATGGTAAAATCGATGAACCAGTTCAGGGGATTGATGTAAGATAAGGTAGTATTGATGGACAAAGGCATTCCCAACCTAAAATCACCAAAAATATAGATCAAATCTTAACTTTTAGTGCATTACTAAAACATCCAACTACGAACTGAAAACATACAACATCGGGAGCAGGAACTGTAACTCCAGCAGGGACTTCTTGTTGCGCAGATGCCATTTGACGAATTATAACCTGCAAATCAACGGCCAAATTGAAATAAGTACTCAAAAGTCAAAACTCTAGACACAATTTAAGTGGAAAGCCAAGAAAAAGAAATGGAAAATAGATTCCCGGAAATAACCACGAAACAATCTAACGTTACTACCTACCGAAAGAACAAAGTATTTTGAACTAGAAAATGTATCTTCAAAGAACTTCCGGGAAAATTATTCAGCGAAAACCTAGTGTACTCAAGAATAGAACACTTATACAACGGTTAATCTTCAAAATTTTAGTTTTCCTGTAAATCATCTCTTAAATCTAAAGATTGAACATAGATAATTGATCTGAACAAGAAACTGAGGCATCCAGTAAAAATATACTATAAAACGAAGAAATAAATGAAATTAAGTAGAGAAATAGTTGATGATGAGGGTTTTTACCTGAGCTTTTAGATTCGGATCGCAAAGAAAAAAGAGATGAGAGTGAAGAGAGTACCTTTTCTTGATCTTTTCTTCTTTTGCGTTGGTTGCTCTTTCTCTCACCTCCCTTTGTTGAGGAAGATTAGCGGTTTCTAGGGTTTTTGTGGATCTTGAAGAGGCGCCAGCAAATGGAAAGTCTGTCGTAACAGGGTTTTGGTATTTATACCCCTAACGGCGTCAAATAAATCTAATCTATATATTATTACGTGTTTATCTAAAGCTTCCAGGTTTAATTGTAATGATTAATTTTAGTCTTAAGGTTTAATAAATACTTAAACTTTTATAAAAAAAATCAATTAAGCCCTTAATTTTTTTGAACCCAATTAGGCCCTCAAACTCAAGAAAAAAATTAATTAAGCCCCTAAACTTTTTTTTCACCCAATTAGGCTCTCAAACTCAAGAAAAAAAATTAATTTGACCATTTGACCAACGTTAACCGTTAAATTTAACAGTTTTTTTTTAATTTTCTCGGCATGTGTCACAACAGGATAATACCACTTAACATTTCTAAGAATTTTTAAACTTTATTTTTTTAAAAATATATAAAATCCGAAAAAATCTAAAAATTTTAAATATACAAAAATCCGAAAAAAAAAATCTAAAAATATATTTTTCAGATTTTTATATATTTTTTTAATTTATTTTTTATAATTGCATAATAATATTTAATATTTTTAAAATATTTTAATCTTTTAAAAAATTATTATTTATTATTTTTAAATAAATTGCAGAATTAAAAATATTTTTTATATTTTTAAAATAAATTTCTAAATTTTTTAGTTTTTTTTCAAATTTTTATATATTTTTTTAAAATTAAAGTTTAAAAAATCCTAGAAATGACAAGTGAAATTATCTTGTTGCGACACATGCTAAGAAGATTTAAAAAATATTAAATTTAACGGTCAAAGTGCCAAATTGATTTTTTTTCTTAAGTTTGAGGGCTTAATTGGGTGCAAAAAAAGTTTAGGGGATTAATTGATTTTTTTGTAAAAGTTTAAGGGCTTATTTAACAGTCAACGTTGATCAAAGGGTCAAATTGATTTTTTTTCTTGAGTTTGAGGGCTTAATTGAGTGCAAAAAAAGTTTAAGGGCTATATTGATTTTTTACAAAAAATTAAAGGCTTATTAAACCCTTGAGCTTTAATTTTAATTATATTTGTGATTTCGAATGGGTAAAATATTAATTTTTTATTATAGTTCATATAGTTATGGGTGTTATATATAACAAGAATTGTGAGTAATTATAAAAAAAATGTCAAATGGATGATTTATAATTATGACGGGTGAGCATGCTTTAAAATCATCACATGCCATTAAATTATATTAATTTTTAAAATTATATGCGAGTTCTTAATTTAATAAATGTTTTTTCTTAATTTTGAAAATAATTAGAAATAATGGAAGAAAACAATAATTCAATCTAGAATTATTGATTTAAGATATAAAATGGAAACTTTAGCACAAAGAAGTCAAATTTAATTTTTTTAAAAAATTACATGAATTTTTAAATTGATTTTAAATACATTAGTATATGACTTTGTATGTTTTAATTGAAACTTTATTATAATTTTTTAACATATAAAATATAACATTTATAATTCAATTCATAATTTTTCCTTTATGTTTACGTTTTATTTATTTTTTCTTCTCATAAATCATAAGTGTTACTCATGTGAATATAAAGATATTTTGTTATTCCCGTAGCTAACTCGGGAATCATACGGAATTGTAAATTAGTTGCAATTTGAAAATAAGAAAATTATTAAATTTGTTTAACCAGTAACAACTCAGCTTGAAAATAAAAAAAAAATCATTTCTAGAAAAGCAATTAAGACATGTTTCAAAGTTACGTAATAATTGAATTTAATCTAATTAAATATATACATGTCAATACAATTTTATTACTAATTAAATATTTATATTATCTCGTTTTATAAAATTTAAATTTTAGCCTTTACTTTTCTTGAACTGTGTATTTACCGATCTATTTAATAAAAGAACATATTTTATAGTCATATGTATATTTTTTTTGTTTATTTTTTGTTGAAAGAGATAATTTACTCATTTTGACAAAGACTCACTGAAAATTTAGACCAACTCGCTATTCGATTTGTTTGAATTATTAACTCGAACTTAAATTCAAAAAATCAATTTTATTAATTCAAACTTTTTAGATTCTGTGACTTATAAATCAAATTGTGTTCGCCGCTGTTTTATGGAAAAGACGGAAAACAACGGTAGAATTTTTAAAAAAATGGTTAGGACTTTGTTATACAACCAATATCGTCTCGGATGGAAAACAACGTGAGTTTTCGTTTAAAGTCTTACTTTATACCTCTACAAGATTAATAAGTTTTTAAATAGTAATTTTGTAAGTTAATTATTGTTCTTATTGTTTTTATTGTATTTATGTTATTTTTAAACAAAATAATAAAAATAATAATTTAGTAATAACATATTAAATTAATTATTTAAAATAATAAAATATACATTTATTTTATAAGTTTATTTTTAAATTTTCGCATGACCTTAAAAATATTTTAAACGACTCTATTATTAGATAAATTTTTATTGTCTTCACGAGAAACATAAATAATTGAAATCTCCCAATTTCAATACATAAGTTCAAATATAACCTAGAATAATGAAATACATCCCGCTCTTCAATTTCCTATGGAGCAAGCGCACTACATCCAAAATATCCTATGTTCCGTTATTTTTTTAAAAATCACATAAATTATATGATGTCTAAATCATACGTCATAAATTATTTAACTATTTAATCTTTTAAAGAAAAATAAGATCCAGATTTGTTGAGCTTTAAAAACCATGTTAAATTCAGGTTGGTGCATTTTCCCCTCGCACCAAATTATTGTGGTCCGAAGACATCACTGTCTATTAATCAACACGCTCATTACCCTAATGGCCTAATCTGAAAAGTGCATCAAAAGCAATGGAAAATGAAGTAAACTGAAGCATCGCCATGAACGAAGCTGCACAAAACAACCCATCAAGGGAATAATGTCCTAAAATCTTCTTGTCAATTAATGCGGTTAGAAACCGTTCCTCCACTAACAACTTTACAACCCCATCTTTTCAGCAACTCTCATGGTCTAGAAAACAGCCACGGCTATACATGTGTCGTCTTTAACTAAAAAGCAGTCGGAACCATGGTAATGTGTCTGAGAGGATGCGAAACATCGGTACCGCCGGCATGCTGCACGAACTCGGCCGGGGTGAATGAACTCCCATGGCAGACACAGATGATGCTGACTTCAGAATTCGTATATCTGTATAGAAAACCATTGATCGTTCTACCATTGGGGCCATTGCCCGTTGTCGAGACGCATGGCATGTTCCGAAGGGACAGGACGTTGTCGTTATCAGGCGGCGGAGTTCGAGGCTCCGGAGGCTTGCCCTTGTTGTCTTTTGAGAAAGCGGTCGTTGCAGTTTCGTTCGTCGAAACAGGCATGCTGTTAACATCGGATTCGGTTTGGGCTTTGGGTTCTTTCTTCGGATTCGATGAAGTGGACACTGTGGTATTCAATGAAGGTGTTTTTTGGATGCATTTTCTGGATTTATCGATGCTTTGGGCAGAGTCCGTTTGGTGAGAAGTAGCAGTTTGTTCAGATTGGCCCTTTAGATTGTTTGCCGGTGAACAATTTATCTGTTGTGTGGGGGTTCCGGTTTCACTGCTGCAACCACCTGGAAATGAAAGGAAAACACAAAATTAGAAGAAAAGATACAGAGAATTGATAAACATGACATGATTCATCATACATTTTCGCTTATGGTACAAGAATCCCAATTGTTCCTATTTTTCCATCAATCAAAACACTAGATTGAAAAAACACATAAAAAATCTTGATTTTTTGGACAATCTTTATAAGATTTGAGAATGAAATATGTGATTCTTAGAAGATTGCATGAAAAAGGCAAAGGACGTACCTTGATTAGAAGAGCTTTGAAGATCCGAACCCGTAGAGGAACTATACATAGTAGACCCGTTTGAGCCTGTTTTCCTCTTCCTTTCATCTCTGCCACTATTCTGTTCTGAATAATATCCATTTCCACCATTCACACCTGAATCCTCAGCCGTCTGAAAAGACGGGAACCCGCCATTCAATGCCACCGCCACAGGCTGCACAACGCGCTTCTCAATCCCAGCAACTCCGCCCCAATAAGGCACCGCATTTACGCAAGGATACCCAAACCCATTGGCGAGCGGCACGAACTGGAGCGGCGGATACTGGCCCGGTACCCGCACCAGGATTACCGGGCACATCAACGGGTTATTCAGCTTGCCGCTCAAATTAGGATTTACATTACCAGAAAACTCTTCAACTCTGGTTTTCTTGCATTCCCTCTCTTCCATTGCACCGGCGCCGCTGTCTTCGCTTTGAAACTCGCCGTTCCGGTGAGATATTCCTCTCCTTTGCTGCCTGTGTTCTCTCTTCTTCCTCGCTTCTTGTCGTCTCAAAGCTTGAACCTCACGTTTCGTTTGGGAATCAAAAACGACGCTTTCCCCGAGATCTGCGACGGAGTTATTGCTGGGTTTTGGTTCGTTTTTTATGGGCTTTAGTTTCTCGGCTTTTCCAAAGCTTCCTCCGATTGATAATCCCAGGTCTAGCTCAATCTCATCCTCTCTTAACCCCATTATCCCACAGTTGTTTTCCAATTCGAAATTGCTCCAAAAACAAAAACAAAAACAACAACAACGTTTCTTGCTAAAACCTCATGCTACAAATGAAGAATCGAAATATATGAAAAATAAACAATGGAAATTGTACTCTCTTTGTACGGGTAATTGCTTTGGATTAAGATTTTAAGGGAGATGAAAGGGAAGGGGGGGGGGAGAATAGGGAAGGCCCAGAAGGCCACGTGGCGAGATGGAGAAGGGGAGACGAAGGACTGGTGTCGACACGTAAGAGTGTTTTTGGACATATGTGGTGGGATTGGAAGTTCTCTGCCTCGAATATATGCCCACTTGGAGTTCCACAATCACATTATCACACGTTTCACCGTTTAATTCATACTAAGTTTTGGGTTATATCATAAAAAGTCCTCAAACTATGCCATAATTTTTATTTTAGTATCCATATTTCTAAACATGCCCACTAAATCCTTAAAGAATAAACATAATGTCAATTAAGTCCTTTATCAGTCTAGCTTGGCCTTTAATTTCGGTTTAACTCTAACTTAAAACATAATCGATTATTGTAGAAGTTTATTATGAAAGCTATCATTCTAATAGAATTATTTTATTTATAATGTCAAGATTCAAATTATTAACTTTGTTTAAGAAATGAAACTTCGGTTATTTGCAATTGGCATTTTTAATAATGATTTTCCTCTAAATTTTAATATTTAAAAATAAAAGGCTTAACTATAAAATAAGTGTATAAATTATATTTTTTTGCAATAGGTGACTAAAGTATTTTTTAAGCTGAAATTAGTGCATAAAATTTTATTTTTGACTTGTTTTAAAATCAACTAAAATATCTATTTGACACTTATTTTAACAAAAAATAAAATTTTAATTACTCATTTTAGTCAAAAAAATACTTTGATATATATTTAGCTAAAAAATATTTTAAACACTTATTAAAAAATAAAATTCAAATATTTATTTTATAGTTAAGCCAAAATAAAAATAAAATATTCATATCTTATTGTTGTCATCTTTTTTTAAAAAATGTTTGCTCCCGTTTACAAAATTATCCAAATTCAATTTATTTATGATTTTCCTTTTCTTTTAAATTTGGTGCAGATCGTTAAGAAAAGAAATTAATAGATGAGGATGGAGTCTGAGAGAATGACGCGTGGCATAGATGATGAAGAGCTGGTGATGAGTCGGAAACAGCTATGGTAGCGTAGGTACTTTCTGAACAGCTCTGCATTATATGGACACGTGGTGCAAGATCTCCTTGTCCCCGCGAATCTCGACCATCCATTCAAAATTCAATGATTCATTAACTTTCTCAGAGTCCTCAGGAATCGGGAGCAACGTGGCCTCTTCTGAGATACGAAACTTGTACACTCTCGTGAGGTCGCCCCTGTTGGATATCGTGATCCCGACGCGTGGACTGGGCTCGTGTCGTCACAGCTGGATCAGTTATTCTGAGTCAAGTTGCTATTCGCAGCTTTTTGAGGGGTGTAACGACGTGGCCTGTACGGCGAAATTAGCGTACACGTGGTGCGTGGCGTATGGGTAGGGATGGGCACGTGGCAAACAGTAATGGGTTTTGGGGACGGAGGATGAGGTATGCGGCGAAACGTGGGATCGTCTGACCCGAGTGTGGACCGAAGTTTGAAAGTTAAAAGGAAGAGAGGCATGGAGGACACGTGGCGAAAGCAGAGATCATCACGAGCGTCGTGAGAATGAAAATTACGGGATCAAATGGGTGATGGATTGCTGGTGAATGGTGATAAGGATGGAACCATATCCACTAAAAAGTGAATGATTAAAGTTATATGTATTTTCTTTATTTAAAAAATCTTAAATTATTTAATTTAATAATATAGGTAAAATTTCATAACAGTCCTTGTACTACTCGTCAGATTCATTTTGGTCTTCCACATCTAGTTCATTGCGAGAAGTTTTATTTTAATTTTCTCTTTGTATTTGGAGTGTCGTCCTATTTGGAGGACCCTTATTGAAAAAGGCCAAAGTAGTGGTCGCTCATTTTTGTTTACAAGTCAAGTTTCCCACACATCAGGAGATGATTCTATGTAGACCGATCAAAAGACAACAAGGCAATGCCACGCTCTCTTACTCCATTTAGTTCAGAGACAAAAGGCCATAACCACGCTGGCAAAAAAAATTGTTAGGACGAAAAGTGCCTAGTGTTAGTATTATGAACAAAGTCATGATGACTTTTGAGATCATGGGCCTCAGGAAAAGTGAAAAGTGAAAAGTTTAAAAAGTCAGAGCCAGTAGAAGCGATGGAAATGGTGCAGGAAACTATGTGTTGGATCCGAAATAGAAATAACAACAACACCCCTATACTTCGCCGTAAAATTTTCTCATAAAGACCCACAAGGGTTCCTCACATCAAAATCAATAGTTACCTCGCAAAGCACATCAAAGTTCACAACCTGACATCCAATGGGCCATGTGCTAGCTAAAAATTGAGAATAGTAGCATCACGAGCTTTCTCTATTCCTTTGATCATAAAGACGGAGGCCGCGTCTGCAGTTGCCTTTACTTTCTTGGCTGTATCGACGTCCTGGGTAGCTTCCAGCATCATAATCTTATTCTTGTGAGACTTTTTTAGCTCATGCAACTTTCTTGTGAAGTTTGTAAAACTTTTATCTGTAAAATTATTTACATGCGTTAACTCCTCATTCAAACCCTGAATTTTAGTTTTTTAAACTTCGTTCAGTAGTTCGAAGTAGGTTCTTCTTAATTTTAAGAGCTCGGTCAAACTCAGTTTCCTTTTTTAAAGTCTTCTCTGTATGTTGTCTATTTAACTTCCCCATACGCAGGCAAAGCTCAGCTTCGTGTTTCTTTTGTAGCTCCTCCAAGTGTGCCATGTAGCTCTCTACCTTGGACCGCAATTTCTCATTTTCTTTAAGAAAGGGTGGCGTAATTTTATACTTTTAAGCGCATTTATTTATTTTTCTTAATGAGCGCCTTAACGTTCCTCTTCATGTTGAACTAAACACAACCCAGCTCTTGAATAAGACACCAACCCCTTCAACAGTCCTTCTAATATTGCTGCAAGGTTGCAAGGCACCAAAACTACCCGAATATAACTCAGACAACCTGCTAGAAGCAGATATAGGATAGAACCACCCTTTTGCCACTGAAACACCCATCCAAGGAAAAAATGCCTCCCAATGAGATGGGGCTCACAGCCTTCACCAGAAGAAATAGTTGTAGACGCTGTCACCAGATGATCGATCTCTGCCTCTAGTAAATTCGTAGCTATTGGTGTTGATACTACGGAAGTCATCCTAGCTTCTGACAAATTCGCAGTTTTAGCAGCTGCCACCAAAGGGGTACGCGTTTCGCGAAACAATGAACAACGCGGAATCTGTGACGCTTACCCCTGCGAAGACCCTATGTACAAAATTTAATACAAAATCAAGTAGAAAAGCCAACCAAGTGCAACAACACCATAATTAGCATACATGAAGACGCACAAAAACAGACAATGTACTAGCCAAACTAGCAGAAATAGTGTCTCTAACAACGCCGGATGTGGTCGCACAAGAAAGGTCGTAGCATTCAACAACAACGACAGATGTATTGGAGATAAGTTATGGTAAAACTCCAATAATCTCTCTATCAGAGATGGGCTTTTTTCCTATTACTTTGCCTTCGACAGATAAAAAGTACCTCATAAAACTATAAGCTCTCATCTGTCTCGTTGTACTTTCTCGGGCCACTTCTACAGCATCGACCAAGGCCATGGTGGAGACACCTTGAGTAACAGGGAAATCCCCTAAATAAAGGCCAATCAGGCTTACATAAATAGGAAACACCACTACAAAGGTTGAGGTTTCCACGCAGTGTGAACCAATCCATCCCCTCCTTAAAGCCTCTAAAGACGCCGATTCTAACAAACTTGGCAAACCTATTTGTTCATCAGCAGATACAGAAGCTGATATATTCGATGCCATAGCCAAATCCTTTAATTCGCTATCAACTTGCTATGAAGAAGTAGTCATTGATCATATACACAAGACGAAAATATACATAAAAAAGATAAAAGAAAAAATAGGGGTGAGGGCCATAAGTAAATAAATAGAGTTTATTGGTTATTTTCAAAAAAAATATGCACAAAAGGCACATACAAAATAATACCTTTATCCATTCATCTTTTTATTATGCGCTCCAAAAGCACACAACTTTCTTCATCCCTTAAATCGGATACGATGGGCGAACTCGGGACTGCCCGTTTGTTCCCTACTTTATCACGACTAGAACAGTATAGGCTAAAGCTCGCACAGCCTCTCGAAGCGCCAGAAGCTGCCTCCCCACTAACCCCGCTGAGGGGAACATTTTCATTACGATACTTTCAAGGGCGAGTGCAAATGCCAACATACTTAGAAAATAAATTTTTTGGTTCATCCTCAATACCCAGCAGAACTTTTACCACGCGTTCATCACCTTCTTCACCAAAAGGTCATGCCACCGCGTGAATAGGCACGCATGCCAAAGAACCCTCAAGGAAAACATTTAAATCTATTTCATCCCAGCCATTAGGACTCTACCCCTTCAGGCAATGCACCCAAATATTTTTAAGGGTGCTTATTTCTTCATAGCGCAATGGCAGATTACTCTCTAACCACCTGAGAAGTTTCAACTCAGCAGAAAACATTGCCTGTAAGTTAGGCGGTGGAACTCTGTTCTTTGATGGTCGGCACCAAATGATAAGAAACGAAAACCCCAAAAAACGCACTTTACTTTAATATACTTTGTCCTATCCAAACGAAGATTAGACGCATAATTACTCATTGCCAATGTTTTCCTTGTACGTTGATCAATTCTTACAAAGCCCTTTGCATTTTTCTCATGATCAACCATTACATTATAACAACAACAAAAAACATTAAGAGATGGCTCATCCCTATCGATTTTGCAGTTTGAAAAGTATGACATCAAAATCCACCAACTAGCCCCACCTAATTGTCCCGAAGCCACGTCAAACTAGTTCAACCAATCTACGAAAAAGGAATGCGGCGGTAGGTGAAACCTGACCTTAAAAATATAAAGAGGAATCAAACACCATGATTTCCCTTCGTTGGAGCAAACACTTAAACTATACGACCCATGCGGCAAACTAAACCGATAACGAAAGTTGTTAACAGTGCGGAGGCCTCGACACTCTAGTGCTTTTAGCATCTCCCCTCAGTAGTACAAACTACTTCATCGCTCACCACAATAGACGAGTTAGCCATGAGAGTAAAAAAATAAATATCATTTTCTCTTCAAAACCAATAGAGAGCGGCTGACGATATACCTAAAGTAAAACTTCAAAAAACAACAATAAAACCTATTTACAACCTAGATCCGTATCGTCCTAAATACGCTTCGTTGATATATAGCGATTATCCCCAAAAGAAAACCGGCTGGTTTGTCACAAAACATTGTTACGCGGTTCATTATGTGCACTCACAACTCACTTACACTCGCGCCTCAGATGTATCCCCTTGAATTATTCAAGTTCGCCAGGGTTACTTTATAACCTTTCCTCGCCTGGGGGCAATTATTAGTACCTAAGGATACCCATCGTCACGTGTCAAGACCAGACGGCCCTTGGCGAACAAACAGCACTGCGAAAAAGCATAACATATAGAGCGTCCGGTAAGATCACCCGCGAACTACACGACGTCATTCACAACCTAAGACGGATAAGCAAAGTCGCACGTCTGATGACCTCGTGACTTCACACATAGTCACCGCGGATGAAGGAGCACACGCCCTGAGACATCAAATCATAGCTAAACTAACCAAAGCGCCACGATAACCCAACCATGACACTTGTCCGAATAGTATAAAAGGAGACATGCAATAGGACAACAGAGGCATTTCGACAAAGGAGAGAAGGACCATCACAACCTTTGTCTGACCACCGTCTCTGACCCCTGTTTACTTTAACAATCAACAAATTTAAATATGAAGGGTTGTGTAAATTTTTTTACACAACATGTGTATCAAAATATATCTATATATATATAATATAAAACGAATCATGTATGATCTCTTACATATATGTCCAAGGTAATAAAGAATGAACTTAATTGCAAAAGAAACCTTTGCTTTCTAACTAAACACAAAAGGCCCCAAAAAACTCTACTGATGAATATATCAGACCACGTGGGTGGATTAATACAGCAAGTATGGCACAAGGCACCACCTGTAAATTACACATACGTATATATATATATAACATCATTAACATTGCATTAATGGATCATGAACATAAGCATTAATCCCTGCAGTAAAAACGACTAGCCAAAAAGGCATGATCAGCTTTGAGTGTAAAAGAAGTCGAAACAACTGTGTTCTCTCCACGATGAAGCTTTATTTATTTTATTGTAATACTTTATCATTTTAAGTTTTTCATTGAGCTTTAGATATATTAATTTATTTTTAATAAAAATATGACTAAATTTATAGATTGTGTAAATAATGAAGATTAAATTTATTGTTTTTTTTTATAAATTATAATAAAACTGATTGAATGTATAACTATGAAGATTATATATGCTATTATACAATTTTTTTAACTACCACATCACTCACCTAATAGCATTTAACGGCCCAGTGACTATTTTATAACAAAAATCAAAATTTAATAATTATTCTATAACTTTTAAAAATTTAATGACCAAAACGAACATTTTGATACAATATAGTGACCATTTATAAACTCTATCCGACATTTAACTCAGTGTTTATAACTAAAAAAAAGAATTCAGTTGTTATATATATTAATATTTTTGAAGGATTATTATCGGATGCATGAGTAATGTGTAATTTCCTTTCGCAAACGAGATTAATTTTTTTCTAATAAGACTCGAAAATGATTTATTTTTTTTATCAAAGAATTGAAAATTTTTGATGAATTATTCTCCTGATAAATTTTTACAATTTTTGTTTAAATTACTCAATCAATAAATTAAATATTAATAATTATATAAAAATATTGCGTGGGTTGTCAACTTGTTACCAACCCACAACGGTTGGTGTGGTGTATCGTAACTTGCAAAAATGAGAAAAAGGCCGAGATTCATTGAACACCATACTTCAATTTAAATTGTAAGTTGGTCCAGAGCAGAAAATCACTAATATTAGTGACCTTTCAATATTTTTATTTAACACAGACAGAGACAAGATCTACCCCCAAATTCATGAAAGAAAAAGACATGGCAACAGCAGCACGATGGGTGCACTGGCCCACACAACAATTCCAGTGGTTTTGGACCGTCAAAGTTTGGCTAGCCAGTTATAGTACCTTATTTTACTCAAAAGGCAAGGAATAAAAAATTGTCGATAAAATCAGAATTGTATCCATTGTGAAACTCAACATTAAAGAGAATATTTAAGAAAATTAAATTTAGAGAGAATAATAATTAAATATTAATTTAAATTAGTCTTAAGATAATTACGATATCTGTTTATACTTTTTCTCAACCTTTTGATAATGTTCATATATTTTATAGATAAAGTTACTCGAATTTAAAGATTTTAAAATAAACATCATCTTCTTTTTACTAGAATCACTCGTTTAGGTTCATGAATTATGTATTTTTAAGGTTAATTACAAAAAGACTATAAAATACTTTTATATTTTTTTGAGTCATAACCCATGCGACACTGGTTGTACAAGTAAGTTTATATTAAAAATTAGGGTTCAAATCTTTTACAATGATAAAAAAGGAAGGAATACAATTGTAATTGAGTTGAGATGGGCCTAAAAAACGACAAGTTTGAACTTGGTTTGTATTTTTTTTAATTTTGATCGAATATGATTGAATATTACTCCCCAAGTCCCAATAAATTGTCATTTTTGTGTTTTAAAATTGACTCACTCAAATTGTCACTTTGAAATTTCAAACAACATTTACTATACGCATTTACTTTTATATAAACTTTTTCTTCTTACAACTTCTTAAAAAAGTCAACATATAAAAAAATAAGCACGAAGGGAATATTATTTAAGTTTGGTTAAAGCATTAAAAACACTTAAACTCGAATATTTCGATAACTTAAACTTAGTTCTCAATATTAACCCATTATTCATTTGACTATGATTATAAAAAATATTAATTTTTCACTAGGTAAAGAAATATTTATATTTTTAAATTGAAAATTTGAATCCATACAATTAGGGATGGCAACGGGCCCGATCTAGACCGAATCCAGCTAGATTCAGATCCAGACCCATTTTCACATCTTAG
This sequence comes from Hibiscus mutabilis, assembly GCA_019671005.1. Classification (NCBI taxonomy): domain Eukaryota; kingdom Viridiplantae; phylum Streptophyta; class Magnoliopsida; order Malvales; family Malvaceae; genus Hibiscus; species Hibiscus mutabilis. The sequence goes on from JAGYYJ010003150.1 coordinate 23,060, forward strand.
ATCCATACTCGCTCCGGATCTGCGGGTCTAAAAAATTGGGACCCATATCCATATTCAACGGATTCGGGTCCAAAACAGGTTTGTTAAAAACGACCATTCAACTTATTTTTTAACGTAATAAAACTGTCATTGACTAATTTCATATCACATTTCTAATGAAAGAAATATTAATTTTAATACAACTAGTAATAATAAAACTGGACTTGTATCATTTAATCACATTTGTGTGAATTATAATTAAAAAGTTTGAGCTTTTAATTTTCACAAAGCATTTTAAGGAGGACACCAGTTTACTTCGGTGCTTAACTGTTACAATTAATTGGGGTAGTTTATTTTGTTTTATTTAAGAAAAATAAGGTTGATTTGATTTTGAGGTTTCTTAAGTATGTGACTAATAATATTTTTTTGAACGTTCAAATAATTTTTTTTTAAAAAATATTTAACAAAATAACAATCATCTGTAATCATTTGCAAAAAATAACGTCCATTTTATATCACTATGACAAAAATACATTCGATCACTCGTTTTTTTTCAAAGAGCGTATATTGGTCAATGAATTAAAAATTAAAAATAATATGCCTGGATAGAAAAAAAATTGAATTAAAAAATAAGTGCTTAAATTATATATATTTTCTGTAATCGATATTTAATTTTTTTTATCAAATTATGATAGTCTTATTTCATTACCATTTTAAGATCAAATTATCAACATTTATTAATAAAAAACGTTATCTAATTATTGTTTGATATGTGATTTTAATTTCTTCAAGTTTTTTTAATATTTTTTAAATGACTTATAAAATCTTTAATTTCTCGCAAAAAATAATAAAATTCATAAATTTGTTAAATCACTAATTTCTTAAAGTCTTTAGGGGCGCGACTGACCAAATAAACCCAAATGGCGGAGAGGTGAATGATAATAGTGATGAGCTTGAGAATACTGAAATTTGGTAATGGAGATTTAGGGATTTATGATGATAACAAAGGAGACCGACTAATGAAAACTAATAAAGAGGTTGAGGGCGGTGGTCGTCGATGATAATATATTTTGAGATTAGAGATTTGATATTAAAGATTTAAAAATTATAAGATTTTTATTTTTTTATTTTAATATTATCCTTCAAAAAAATATTAATATTATTTATATATGAGTATATATGTATACATAGGAGTAGGGGAGGACCCACACATTCCAAAGGCCAACGGCATCCCTACATATATCCATTGGATTCGCCCCATCCTCCTCTCCTCTGCCTCTCTTCCCCCAAGCTTATCTTTTCCTGCGACTTTATTCCCTTCTTTCTCCTGCACCCGGGGGCCTCCGGTTTTACAGGTTTCTAATCCAAATCTGGGTTTTTAATTAACATTCGTATCACCTGTTTGATTCCTGGGTCGATTCAAGTTTTCGGATTTTCGTTATTCTTTGAATTTGGCATCGGGGTTGGTTGGTTTTTATTCCTTTTTGTGGTTTTGTCAATGGGCTCTTTGGATGAGGGCCATTTATGCGTTGAGATTGAGAATGGAATGAAGGTGGGTTTTGAGAAAGAGCCTGAAACCATAGCTATTGAGGATGCTGTCAAAGTTCTATTGCAGGGTTTGGGTGAAGATGTCAACAGAGAGGGTCTTATGAAAACTCCCCTTCGTGTTGCCAAGGCACTTCGTGAAGGAACAAGAGGTGCTTTTTCATTCATTCATTCATTCCCAATTCTAGTTTTAAAGTATACTAATTTAGAGCAATTTTTACGAAATCTGCATTTTTTACTTAGTTTTTAGATGCAGGCTTGGTTCAATAAGGTTTGTTACTTTACAGTTTTGCTGCATCTGAGGAAAGTCAAATATTTTTGTGTATGAGTTTATTGTTTTGTTGATTATGTTTTGGGTTCGATTGAACAATACCAGACAATGGTTGGATGTTGTTTGTACAAAGCTTTTTAATGTTCGAATATAAGGTCGTGTTTGCTCATGTATATGTTGTCTTGATCTCATATTTTGTGCTGAGTGTTGATCTTTCCATTATCTTCTTCAGGTTACAAGCAGAAAGTGAAAGATATTGTTCAGGGAGCTTTGTTCCCCGAAGTCGGTTTACATGATGGAGTTGGTCATGCCGGAGGAGTAGGCGGGCTTGTGATTGTTCGAGATCTTGATCTGTTCTCGTATTGTGAGTCGTGCTTGCTCCCGTTTCAGCTTAAGTGTCATGTAGGTTATGTGCCATCAGGTCAGCGTGTTGTTGGCTTAAGCAAACTCTCTAGAGTAGCTGATGTGTTTGCAAAACGGCTGCAAGATCCGCAGCGTTTAGCAGATGAAATATGTTCAGCTTTGCACCATGGAATTAAGCCAGCAGGAGTTTCCGTGGTACTCGAGTGTTTGCACATTCATTTCCCAAATGTGGAGTCAGTCTTTCTGGACTCGAAGCATCAGGGATGGGTGAAAGTGCTTGTGTCTTCGGGATCTGGGGTTTTCGAAAACGAAAATGCTGATGCTTGGGTTGATTTTCTGGGTCTTCTGAAATTCAGAGGTGTGACTGTGGAGAAAATTCTCACGAAGGACTCTACAAAACAAAGATGGTGCCCTTCACATTCTTCACCTACGGCTAAAATTCCGTCCGAGCTTGTAGCAGCCAGCCCTGAAATGGTTGCTGCAGTAGCATCTATACTCAGATCTTTGGGTGAAGATCCATCAAGGAAAGAGCTTGTGGAAACTCCTGGTCATTTTGTGCGGTGGCTGATGAACTTTCAGAATACAAAGTTGGAGATGAAGCTGAATGGCTTCGCTTGCGGCATAGCCGATCTCCTTAAACCTAATGGGGAAGTCGGCTCGTGCAACTACGGACATATGCATTCAGAGTTGAACCTGTCATTCTGGTCACAGTGTGAGCATCATCTACTTCCCTTTTATGGCGTGGTCCATATCGGATACTTCTGCCCTAAAGGATTCAACCACATCGGAAAGTCCCTTTTGCAGTCAATAGTACATTTTTACGGCTTCAAGCTCCAAGTGCAAGAAAGACTTACAAGGCAAATAGCTGAGACGGTTTCATCGATCTTAGGTGGGGATATCATGGTAGTTGTGGAGGCTAATCACACCTGCATGATTTCTAGAGGGATCGAGAAATTTGGCAGTAACACAGCCACGATCGCTGTGTTAGGCCAATTTGCAACCGATCCGGCTGCTAGGGCAATGTTTTTACAGAGCATTCCAGACGGCACTGCTTCTCAAATATCATAGCTATTCTTTTCAAATTGAGATCCGGTTATTCTTTGCCTCGATTCATGCTTTCCCGGTATGCAAGCAGTGCAGAAAAATGGTATAATTTTATACTGTATACTTCATGGATTACAAAGACAATTGCAGCTTGGGGCCCGGTTATGTCCCAAATCCAGTTTGATTATTGAAGGCAGGAGTTCCATTTAAGGCACCATATTTAGATTTTTTTTGCTCTTACTCTCTGTATTATAAATCCTGAGGAAATTCCAGAGGGGTTCGTCTTCGGTTCCAATTAAGTTACTGAAATTTAAACACCATTACTATGCAACTTGGAGTTTTAATTGTTATACTTTTGTTTTTCTTTTCTGTTTAATATTGTGGTGGTCTATTGCTTACAATGTTTGTGATTGAATCATTTCTTTTATTAATTTCATAACAAACACTGCACTGTAACATTACATCTCATACAACATTATTTAAATTACCAGCAGAAGACAAAGAAAGATGAACAAAACTCACAGACCAACCTTTGTGTGGTAAACAAACCCAATCACTTAGAAAAAGTAGTATAAAACTAGTGTATCTAGTAATCTTGATAAAATCAGGGCTCGACAATAATCTTGCCAGTGGCATGGCCATCAATGCTCTTTGCCCAAGCCTCTTCAGCCTTGCTTAGAGGATACGTCGAATCAATTACTGGCTTAAGCTTTCCTTCTTTCACCAACTTGACAAGGAACTCGAGGTTCTCTTTCTTCGGATCGGTGAACACGGTCGAGAGCTGCTGCTTCGAGAATGTTATCTTTTTCAGGGCAATACTCATCATAGTACCGAAACTAGGAGTGGTGTCCACTACCTTTCCATTGGAAGTCACGTTAGCCTGGAAGGTAGACCAGGGCATGCTGGTCGTACAGTGGATGACCGTGTCATATTTACGACCGGAAGGGCTCTTCGCAGCCTTCCCGTCGGCGGTCTTATAGTCGAGAACCTCATCCGCCCCCAGGCTCCTGACTAAATCCATGTTACGAGCCCCGCAAGTGGCCGTCACGTGTGCGTTTGCGAGCTTTGCTAATTGAACTGCATATGTACCTACACCACCTGAGGCAGCAGTGACCAGGAGGTTTAACTTCGGGTCGATTCCGTCTAGTTTGAGCCCTGCGTTCTGTGTGAGAGACTGATGAGCTGCGAGGCCAGCGATCGGCAAAGCTGCAGCTTCGACGGCAGATACCTCTTGAGGCCTTGAGACCGTGGAAGTCTCCTTAGCTACAGCGTATTCAGCTAGTGCACCTCCACCCTGTCATTGCAAAACACATTCATATAGTAAGATATGGATGGTGATGATGCCTTTTGCCATGGAAAAGGAACTGGAAAATTAGAATGACTACTTACAGCAAGTGCGGCAACAACTTTATCCCCGGCTTTGAAACTCTTGACTCCCGATCCAACCCGTACGATTTCTCCTGCTGCATCGATACCTGCTCCAACAATAGTTGTTAAGCAAAATATTTGAAGAATGAAAACAAGAAGCAATCCCAACAGCAAAATGAATAATTACCAGGAATGTGGGGGAATTTGCGAGGTAAAAATGGGCGCGCAAACCCATTCTGTAATTTCCAGTCGATGGGGTTAATACTAGCCGCCTCTACTTTGATCAAAACTTCATCTTTTTCTGGAGTGGGAACCGGGACTTCAACATGCTGCAACGGGCATCGAATTCACAGGGGTTATCCATATTTTCCAAGTTTTTTTACCAAAGATGAAAAATGCTGGAATTGCACATGCTAACAAAATAGGCCGATAATCTTTCTTGAATTTTGCCAAACTTCTCGAATGGAGAAGAGTAAAAAGTTTGAAACATGAAGCTGGCAAGTTTGAAAAGGATCGTAGAACATGGAAACAAATTCAAAATCCCCTTTGAATTTCCAACAATTTAGTTTCAAAATATTCCTGCTACTCGCAAGGGCGGATCTTAATTAGCCAAGTTTTGAGTGGAGAAATTCAACGGTGACGAGACTTATAGCGTTTTGAGTGGTTGATTACGATATTAAACCTATGATCTTAATTAGCCAAGTTTAAAAGCCTGTAAGGACGAGATAAAAACAGCCTTTCAATCTCCAATTTTTAACTTTCTTAATCATTATAGTAAGCCAAGAGTAATAGATTACCTTCAGATCAGCGACTCCTCCGCCGTATTTACTGTACTGAACGGCACGCATCAGATTCCTCGCCATTTTTCCAAGAGAAAATGAGAAGCGGAGCTCTTTTTTCAAGTTTGCGGAAGAACACTATCCTAAAAACTGGAGGAGGAATTGGATGCAGCAATTGGAGTCAGATACTATGAATTTATAGTAAAAATAAATATTTCTTTCCGATCCAAAAGTAAAAATTGACTGCTGGTATAGGTCGAATGAATAAATAAAATAAATGATTGCTTGGAAGACCCGTTGTTCATTGTTTTTTCAAACAGCTCAAACATACCTTTGAAACGTAAGTGTCAAATTTCAAACCAAAAATGTTTTTAAAACTTAATTCGAAATTACTTTTAAAACCCTGAAATTTTTAAAAGAAAAAAATGTTTTTGGATAGTTTATTTATTTGATTTGATTTAGTTTAATATTTATACAATAAAATCTTTTATCTTTTCAAATGAACTTTTTTTTTAAAAAAAAAGTATTTTGTTTTGTTTAAATATTAAACAAAGCTTTTTAAAAAATACCGTAATTTTCATAAAAATTTGTTTAGCTAGCCCTAAGTGCGGAACTGATAGTGATCTTCCAGAAACATTGGAATTTTAATTGTCTAACAAATCAGTTTTATATGTTAAAATGAGACTAGAATTACATTGTTGTCCTATTTTTATTATTTAATTATTACAATAAAATATACTACCGGATCTACATTGCCCAGTCTGGCGGCTGTTTCTTTTTCTATTCTTTGAATGTAAAATCAACCATTTTCTTTAAGTGTGGTCTTTTATGTAATTTCATTTTGTTTCAGTTAAGTTTGTGCTTGCTTTGATGTTATATTAAATTATACTAACACATTAAAGAATTTTTATTTATTTTATGATCACTGCTATTTAATCGAAATTTTTACTCAAATATAACTTTAAGGGTTTTTTTTCCTCAAAATATGGTACTTTTCATTTTAATTTATGAAATATTGCATTTGCTACAGTACTCTAAAAGTCGAATTCAATTGAATCCGACTATGAACAGTATTTTCCCAAAAACCTCTAAAAATTTCCTGAAGTCGGATCCTCTTGAACTAGTCTTTAAGGTTTTTTTAGAATTTACAGTTCGAAGTCGGATTTTGTTAAATTCGACTTCTAAGGTACTATAATAAATGTAATATTTTAGGAATTAAAATGGGAAAGACCATATTTAAAAAAAAAAATCTAAAACAATATTTATTGATTTTCTCCCTATTTAATCAATTGATTGATTGATACAAATTAAATACTGTAGGAGCTCATTACCTTGTATTTTAACAAAAAAAATTAACCACCATAACATCATGATCAATAAACTAACACAATTATAAGAATATGATAAAACGCGTTTCTCTAATTTTTTTCGTCAAACTCTTTGTGTTAAATTTTAAAAAAATTTGGTGGACATGGTACCAAAATATTATTTAAGATTATGACATGTTTTATTTGTTATATTTTTTGTTTACCGTTAACAAAATTCAAATTTTTATTGAAAAACAAGAATAAAATAAAAAAGATTTTTTAATCTTAATATCAAAATTAGTAGACATATAATGACCAAATAACAATAATTTTTTACTATACATTGTTCGGCTAATTAAAAGAGTCATAATTTAGTTGTGACATTTGCTTAAAAAACCAGTACCTAATGAATACTTGATATGATATTTGAGTGGATTTTTTTGATATAAGCACTGGTATTTAATCTATTAACTGACTAATTTGAATTGGGTATTGTAAAGGTCTGTTGTAGGAGCGATCATTCTTATTTAATTTGCTTCAATGCAATGTTACGATTCGAATCTTTAACTATACTTGAAAGATCTAATAACTCATTCTACTAGATTAGTTAGTTTTTATATATATGATTAGATTTTTAATAATCTTTTAATCACTTTTTAAAATACATACAAATAAATTATATATTTTACCTTTTGCTTTGATCCATTCACCACATCTTCTCCCTTACTGCCAATTACTTTGTCGTCCACTTGTGTTCTGTGGTTCTGAAAATTTGATTTATCCTTATTCGATGAAACAGAATAGAAGAAGTGAGCGTGAGGGAATTAAGGGTTCGTTTGGCGCGGATCTTTTTAGCTTTCGTGTTTTTACGGCTTTTGAATTAAAATTTAGGGTAAACTATACAAATGACCACCGATCTTTTAATTTTATCAAAATAAAGGGAAAAATAAAATCAAAGAGATTTGAACACAGGACATTGTATTGAAAGATAGTGTATGCTTGCCACTAGAACAAGCATTTTTTTATGACATAAAATACAATATTTAATATATATGGTATCCGGATGTTGATGCCTGGAAAAAGAAGAAATGTGGTTTTAAAAAACTCGAACATGACATACTTATGATACACAAAAACATCTAACTCAATTAAATAAATCTAATAATTATATTAAAGTTAACAATATTTTGTATATATTTTAAATTATAGTTTAAAAATTATAGTTTAAAGTGAGAAACCAAAATTTAATCTTCATTTAGCGAATACAAATTCACGAATTATATACAAATTCGCTAAATGAAGATTAAATATCGGTTTCTCAGTTTAAACTATAATTTTAAACTATAATTTAAAATATATACAAAATATTGTTAAAATTTTAATTATTAGATTTATTTAATTGGGTTAGATGTTTTTGTGTATTATAAGTATATCATGTTTCAATTTCTTAAAACCACATTTATTTCTTATCCAGACATTAACAACTGGATATCATATATATTAAATATTATATTTTATATTATAAAAATATGCTTGTTGCCAGTGGCAAGCAAACATTACCTTACAATACGAGGTCCTGTGTTCAAATCACCTTGATGCCATTTTTCTCTTTTATTTTTCTCGGCATCAAAACAGTATAAAACATATACAAAAATTTGTGTTTTATATTATAAAAATGGCTTGGCACAGTGACAAGCATATTGCTCCCATTGCTTGGAGGTTCTTGGTTTGATTCCTCCAGCCTCCAATTAATCAATTAATTTTACTAAATTAGAATTAGGACCAAATTGATTAAATATATAAATAACGGGACTAAATGTATAATTATATAATTTTCTTTTAACTGCCACGTCAGCCTCTCCGTTAGTGGCTATATTGGAACCATATCAATAGTTGAGTGGTCATTTTGACACTAACCTTAAAGATCAGTGATCATTTGTATAGTTTACCCTAAAATTTAATATGGTGTGGCTGTGATCATTTTTGCGTTCAACGAAGCCTACGAAAATGGTAGAGTGAACATTGTCTGACAACAGGTCGAAAGAAGAACGAGAGGCTGAAACCACAAAATTCTTACTAGTTTATGGTGCTTCAAACAAAAATCAAACTGTAATTCTTAGTCAACTAATTGTAATGAAGCTTATCTCAAAACCGAATTATCAAGCAAATTCCAAATATGCACAGGATCCTCTGCAATTCGAATTACATTAAACAAAGAACTTGAAATTTTCATAACAAAATAATAGTGCTCAGTAACATTACATCTCATATAACATTGTCTAAATTACCTGCAGAAGACAAGAAATGTAAAAAAAAAAAAAAAATTACACACCAACACTTGTATTGTTCAAAATACAGAGTACTTGTGAAGTATACAAATGGCTCATAAGCAACCCAAATCACTTAAAAAGTATAAAAGTAGTGAACGTTTTTTATCAAGTAGTAATATTCATAAACTAGGGCTCCACAAGAATCTTGCCGGTGGCATGCCCATCAATGCTCTTGCCCCAAGCCTCTCCAGCTTTACTTAGAGGATTCTTCGAATCAATTACTGGCTTAAGCTTTCCTGCTTTCACCAACTTCACAAGGAAATCCAGGTTCTCTTTCTTAGGATCGGTGAACACGGGAATGAGCTGCTTCTTCGAGAATGTAATCTTTTTCACGGCAACACTGAGCAGAGTACCAAAACCAGGAGTTGTATCTACTACCTTTCCGTTTGGTGTTAAATTAGCCTCGAAGGTGGACCAAGGAATGTTGGTCGTGCAGTGGATGACTATATCGTATTTGCGACTGGAAGGGCTCGTCAGAGCCTTTCCTTCAGGAGTCTTGTAGTCCAGAACCTCATCGGCACCAAGGCTCCTGACTAAATCCATGTTACGAGCCCCGCAAGTGGCTGTCACGTGTGCGTTTGCAAGCTTTGCTAACTGAACCGCATAGGTACCTACACCGCCCGATGCAGCGGTAACGAGGACGTTTACCTGCGGGCCACTTCCGTCGAGTTTGAGGCCAGCGTGCTGGGTGAGTGATTGGTGAGCTGCGAGGCCGGCAATTGGCAATGCTGCAGCTTCAAGGGCGGATACTTCCGCAGGCCTTGGAACTGTGGAGCCCTCCTTTGCCATGGCGTATTCAGCTAGTGCACCTCCACCCTGTCGTTGCAAAATACATATTTAGATGGGCACAAGAAAGGACATAAATGATGATGACAAAGAAGACAGAGGAATTAGAATGAGAACTTACACCAAGTACGGCAACAACTTTATCTCCGGCTTTGAAGCTCTTGACTCCTGATCCAACCTGCACGATTTCTCCTGCAACATCTGTACCAGGAATGTGGGGGAATTTGCGAGGTAAAAACGGACGGGCAATCCCGTTTTGGATTTTCCAGTCGATGGGGTTAATACTAGCCGCCTCTACTTTGATCAAAACTTCATCCTTTTCCGGACTGGGAACAGGCACTTCAACATGCTGCCAAAGGCATCAAATTCACAAGCACTTGGAATCAAGTTCAAGGGAAATGGTAAAAAAAAAACCCCTCAAAATCCTAAAAAATATCTTTAAAAAAAAACACTAGGAACTGGACAGAAAAAAATAGAAGAAGCGAGTAGATTACCTTCAAATCAGCGACCCCTCCGCCATATTTACTGTATTGAACGGCACGCATCAAGTTTCCTGCCATTTTTCTAAAGAAGGTTTCTAAGAGAATATGAAAACCGAAGCTGACAAGGTAAATAGGGAGTATACGGAAAAGTGACGGAGGAAAGGATTGGAATTGGATGATATAATTTGGCATCAGATTCTTTGAATTTATAGTAATGTAAAGCAGACTGGGATATCTTTTCTTTCCAATTCAAACGCATTAATTGAAACCGCGTTGTGGACCGCAACCGATTGAGTTGCTAGAACCATTGAATTTTACTAGTCTTCTTTTTCGTTCGGATATTTTTGTTACTTTAAAAACAAAATTAATTGCTTCGATAATATAATTTTAGTTCATATTTAAATAAACTTTATAATATGTCGATATTTTTTGAAAAATATTTTAAAAAATAAAAATTGTATAGTTTCATCATGTGAAGGACATTCTAAATTTAGTTTATTCCATTTATGGCGTTGAGTTTTGTATTCTAAATATTATCCAAAGAATCCAGATTAACCGGAAATTGTTTTTTTAATAGAAGTTATTTATAAATACATTTATGGAAATTTGTTTTGAAAAATAAAATGATTCTGTTTTTTATATATAAATATTTCAGTCTATTTTGACTAAGGATTTGCTTTTTTAATATTTCGTTGCTTCGATTGTCAAAGTGTTTGACCTTCATGACATTTGATTAATTTATCGTATATTATTGTGAGTAAATATAATTTTTGACATTAACTTTAGAAAATATAATTTTTGAAATTAACTTTAAAATTTGTGTATTGTGGTACACATTTTTTTTTGTGCATTTACGTATTTGAGTTTTACTTTTTAATACAATTAGGTAGTTAATATATTTTTTTAAATTAAACATGTTCGTATTTTAACGTTTAACTTTAGAATGTATAACACATCATTTCATTCTTTTAACTAAATGGTGTTATAATTATAGATATAAACCAATAAGAATTGAATATATAATTAAAAAGAAACTGAGTATATTCTCTATTTTTGCCGATATATGTATGAGATTTGGTCTTGGTTTTTGCAATGGGGGAAGTGTGCTTGGTAAGGCTGAGGACAGTGCACAAGTTTTTTATCCAAGGTTATGTTAGCAGTTTTTTTGGTACCCTGCGACAATGGTGGATTGTAGGCAGCGCAACGATTTTATGGTCCATGTGGTTAGCTCGTAATGAGCTTATCTTTAATAAGAAACGTTTATCGGAAGGTGGGATTTTCTTTCTAATTAAATTATGTGCATTGTACTGGATCAAATTGGCTAAGGATGTATTTTGGAGGCACAATAGTGAGAATGTTCGAGACTTTATTTTTCTTCGGTTATGAGTAGGTTGGTTCACAAGGGGATTGTTTGGATGCCGCCTATGGAGGGATCGATAAAGTTCAATATCGATGGGTCAGCTCGGGGTAAGCCGGGTCTTGCGGGATTCAGAGGATCGTGTGCTGGCCTTACTCTCGAGACCTTTGGGAGTGATGGAGTCGAATGAGGCGGAGGATCATGCCATTGCGTATGCGCTTAATATGTTGCTGAACTCATCTTGGGTAATGGGCCTTTTATTGTTATTGAATTAGACTTTACGGTGGGGGTGTCATGAGTGTTATATTTTTAAGAAGAAACCAAGCACTTTAATGTTATTTTCGACAAATTGATGACGCTTGCCGGACATTATCGAGTGTTTGTTTTCATAATATATTTTGTAAGGCTAATAAAATGGTCAATGCGTTAGCTAAGGGATGTTGAGCGAACCTCATGATTTCTCGTTATTGATTAGTTGGTTATAGTTGTGTTATGTTCGCTGCTGCTAATGGTGGTCAAGGGTGCTGCGCCTTTGCCTGGGGGTTCTTGCTTGTATATGTGATGCATAGTAACGGTCTGCTTGGTGTTTGGGGTGGGATACAGGTTGGCTGTTTCCATGGGGTTGCTTGGTGTTAGATTTATCTGGGGAGCTTTTCAGATTGCGTTGTTTCTTGTAGCTTTTCGGTTGTTTTGGTACCTCTGTATTATCGTATTGTACTTTTTTTTTCTTTCAAGTAAAATTAGGAAGGTTTTAAACGAGGACATGCGATAATTTTAGTATGATTTTTCATCCAATGAAATCATACTTGATCAAAAAGAAAAGAAACTAAGTATATCAACAAGAGTTGAGTGCAATAGCAATGCACATTGCTCTTCGAATGAGAGAAGACAACATTATTGGAGGAGAGTCACGAATCTCGAACATAAACATCGTAAAATGAACATGTAGATTACCAAACAAAGAAATTAAAGTATCTAATTGCACCAGAAAAAACTACCACATTATGCATAAATATCATAATTTACACCTTTAAATATGGTTGTCACATTCCAACCCGCTGAAGTGATCTTACAACAACTGCAATGGAGATTCAGAAAATGGTTAAGATAAAAATGACTCCCAAACAACAAATGTGTGCTTCTCAACCCAACAGCAACACTGCACCCAATTAAGATACACATGATATTTGATTTTGTATAATTATATACATAAAATTTTGGTTTAATTTAATTTTTATAAGTTATTATGACAATCACTGATGCGGCTTTGTTTTATGTTTATATATTATATACAAAAATAATTATGTTTTTCTAATATGATACTAAATAAATGCATTAATTTTTTAAAATATATAAAACCGAATCAAAAATAAAGTTTTGTACATATAATTAACGTACAAGACTAAGACCACCTCGAAGCCTTAACCAGAGAAATAGCTTCTTTCAAAGCAAACAGTTTTAACAGAGAAATAGCCTTAGACATATGAATCTTAACGTATTACATTACATATGCGACTAAAATTCATGTGTAGTTTTAATATTTGTCTTATTTTATTTTCTGATTTTTCGGATTATCTATTAACGAATTAACATCTCAAATTTGGGAAAATGATGGAAAGCTTATCGATGAGAAATTGACAAGAGAGCAGGCAATTTCCGAGTAATTTCCAGAGCTACTACAATGTACGTATCTCTATCCCTACATGAAACGTCGTTAGTGGCTTTTACCATAAGACTCATTGAAATTGTTCACTAATTTTGTTTGAAGTTCAAAAATATAAAACATAAGAGATGTCCGAACTTCAAATTAATAATTAATTGATCAAGTAAGATCAAATATTAATTTCTTTAAGCAATGCAAGGTTTTTGAATTCTAACATTGTAAATGCAAAAAATTAAATTAGGAGTTGTCCCCTCATAATCAACCTAGCAAACCGATCAATACATATTAGTGATTATACAAAAACAATGCTCAAAATTGACCCAAAAATTAGTGTTAATCTAAACTTACTTTTGGTTAGCCTAGTTGTCTCGAACTTTAATTTCTAAACTTTTATTCAAATGATTTTTCACATACAAGCTTTATATCGACATGCATACAGTGGCGGAGCCATATGTAGATTAAGAGGTCAATTGACCCCACTTGATTAGTTATGGTGTGGAATTTTTAAAGAGTTAAATGGGGTTTTCAAGGAGTTAGTATAATTTTTTTTATAGGAAATATTAGAATTGACCCGTTTGATTTGTTTGGGTATGAGGTCAACAATATTTATATGGTAGTGGTATGAGAATTCTCATACCTTATACTTTACTTTATCTCCACTATATGAAAACTCTGACTCCGCCACTGCATGTATAACAATGGATATTTGATCGAATGAAATGTAATTCAAATTCAACTACTCATTTAAATAATAAAAATAAATTTCTCAATCATATAATCATAATACTCCATTTGGTAAATCACTCGAAAAACAAGTTCATCAATCATCTTTCACGAGCAATCCAACTATCAAAATTCATTTAAATGTTTTCCATCCTACATGTAATAAAGAACCATCACACGGTAGAGCTAGACTTCCGATCACGGCGCCGATCAACAGGAAACTCCGCGGGACAGTTGTTCCTTACAGCCGTGAGGGTGTAGGGTGAGGTGTCGAGCGCCAACCATTGCTCCACCGTGAATTTCTGCTGGCTACAATGGGAATGGACGCCGGTGACGGTGACCTCCACGTAGTTACAGTACCATCCATGTCCTGGACCCGACCCATCCGAGGTTAAGTTCATGGAACACACAGGGGAAGGCAAGCAACGTCCCCTACCCGAGAAGATGTCCAGATTACCCCTCTCGAAATAGTTGTGCTCCGGCTCCATTAACCCGCCCCAGGTTTCGAGGTTGCCGATCTCGACGAACTCGCCGTATGCGTCTTGGAGTTTTAAGCTGATGGTGGAGTCGGTTCCGCCCTTGATGACTGATCCGGTTCTTATGTAGAGGGAATAAACGCAGTCTTCCTCATCCTGCATGCAACAGATGAAGAGGTTAGAGATGGAGATGTGGAAGGGAATTATGGTGGCTGTTGAGGGTAGTTACGGCAAGTGCGACGGCGGAGAGAGATAAGAGGAGGAAGAGGGAGAGTATCAGCTGCGTATGGATCGCCATTTTCGAAGCTCCTTCTAATGAAAAATTACACGTTGTGTGTATAAATAAATGCAAATTTGGAGAGCACATGATAGTTTCCCCCATGAGAATACATGGATCCAAATCCAATGCCACGTATATGTTTTTTTTATTGTTTGTTTTCGGGAAGTTTGGAAAGTCATATAGAATAATTAAAGAAAATTTTCAATACACATGCCCTAGTAGTTTAGGGTTTAGTTTTAGGGTTTAGAGTTTAAGGTTTTGGGTTGTAAGGTTTAGAATTTAAGGTTAGTGTTTAGAATTTAGGGTTGAAAATTTAAAGTTTGGGTTTAATTTTTTAGGGTTTAGGTTTAATTTTGATTTATAGTATAAATAAGCAGGCTTGTGTAAAATTTATTTTACATAGCTTGTGTATCAAATTTAAACAATAATTAAATTTAGATATAATTACATGTAATTGTTTATTGAAAGAGTCATTTAATAAATTTAAAATTTTTATCAACAATCTGTTGGTCAAGTGAGATGCACCACTAGATTTCTTAAACAATGTCAAAAGTTCGAATCTTGATGTTGTGAATGAAACATATTGGGTTGGGAGAATCTCCTCCATAATGAACCTCTACAATACCTGATTCGAATTAATCAGTTAATGAATTAGATATTGGTGATTAAATAAAAAAGATCCAAATTGTTAGATTTTAACAACCAACGTTGGTCAAAGGGTTGAATTGATGAAATTTTAGAGTATAAGAACTTACTTAGGTACAAAAAATATAAGGATTTAATTATTTTTTTTAAGTTCAAGGTTTGTGATACCCTTAACCCTATTTTATATAAATAAATCATAGTATAAAAAGTAAGCTCACACATTTAAAATAAAATTACAAATCAAGAGTGAAAAAGGCATAATGATAAAAAAAATTCAATATTTGATTTTTTTCAATTGCTCTTTTAATGTTTCATGTTGTATCAACAAAACTGTTGACATCATATTATCCTCTAAAAATAGTTTTTTAATTGAAACTTCAATGTATAATTCTTTTTTATTTAAAAAAAAAATTGGCGGTGTAATTGAAAAAAATGACAATTTTGATTTATATCTTTGAAATTTGTAAAATTAAACATGACCCTCATATTTTTATTGTTTAATTTCAATGTTAAATAACATAAACCAGAAGTCCCATCTATCATAACTGTGAAACCATAAGCATTGAAACAAGCCATGTTAAAATGGCCTTCTCTGCATAACCCATGAATCAGATTATATATTGAGAAATATTCAGACCTCGAATCTTGCTTTCATCTATCAACAGTGTCTCCTGTTTCTGTTCAGTGTACACAATCTATGTTGCAATATACTGTAATACTGATATACTTCAAGAGACCAGAAGGATTATTAAAAAAATTAAAATTCATAACGAAACAAAGTGTTCAACAACATTGTTCACATGCAAAAGACACACAACAATAATAACTCAGACACCAACACTTGTATTGTTCAGAATACTAAGTACCTGTAAATATACAAATGGTTCATTAATAATCCCACTCGCAGAAAACGTATATGACCAGTGTTTTATAATCTAGGGCTCCACAAGAATCTTCCCGGTGGCATGACCTTCAATGCTCTTGGCCCAAGCCTCTTCAGCCTTGCTTAGAGGATGAGTTGAATCGATTACAGACTTCAGCTTTCCTGCTTGCATCAACTTAACAAGATAATCGAGGTTCTCTTGCTTAACCGCCGTAAACAAGGGTAGCAGCTGCTTATTGGCGAATGTGATCTTTTTCACAGCAACACTCAACAGAGTCCCAAAACCAGGAGTGGTATCTACTACCTTTCCTTTTGGAGTCAGGTTAGCCTCGAAGGTAGACCAAGGAATGTTGGCTGTGCAGTGGATGATTACGTCGTATTTGCGACCGGAAGGGCTCTTCAGACCTGTCCCCTCCGGAGTTTTGTAGTCAAGAACCTCATCAGCCCCCAGGCTCCTGATTAAATCCATGTTGCGAGCCCCGCAAGTGGCTGTCACGTGTGCATTTGCAAGCTTTGCCAGTTGAACTGCATATGTACCTACACCACCTGAAGCAGCGGTAATCAGGACATTCACTGGAGGGCCGCTTCCATCGAGTTTGAGGCCAGCAAGCTTGGTGAGTGACTGGTGAGCTGCGAGTCCAGCAATCGGCAAAGCTGCACCATCAGCTGCGGATACCTCTGGAGGCCTTGGAACTGTGGAACTCGAATGAGCCACAGCGAATTCAGCTAGTGCACCTCCATTCTGTCAATGCAAAATGCATTCAGAAAATAACAATTGTATAGCTTGGACCGACAAACTGTCCAGTGTAACATCAAATATACATATGTTTCCCTCATGCAATTCATTTATAGGCTGGCAATTTAAAAACTCAAGTCATTCTATCCAGAAGGAAAAGCAACTTATAGTCAGCAATATAACAGCAGTTTAAATTCAGGTATGACATGACACAAAGCTTTCATTTTCTTTGATTCATTCAAACAGGGAAGCTGGGCGATGCCCATCCATATGCCATGACTACAGTTAACTGATGTCACTCATCGGAAGCTGACATGGCCCATTGGCAACAAAAATGCTAGCACTAGTCTTTGAAGGTAGATTTACTAGTGTTATTCCATTGATGGATTTTGAACTGGTATATTTGGCTATAAGGAATACTATGTTTTTTTCTTCAAGAATTATTCGAGTTGGAAGTAGAGTGCTACACAACTTCAGCACCAATTAATTGCTTGAGCTAAGACCTAAAACACAAATGCTATCAACTATTATCCAAATTTTTATCTATTATGGTCCACTTCTTTCTTCAAGCAGAAATCTCCATTTCTAGTTATTCACAGAAAGATTAGTGGCATGTTAGCATACAACTTGTATAAAAAAAAAAAAAACAATCATTCACATGAGTAAGATATGAGTCAGTGGAATAAATGACAGAAGAATAAGAGTGACTACTTACTCCAAGTACGGCAACAACTTTATCCCCAGCTTTGAAATTGTTGACTCCTGGTCCAACTTGTACGATTTCTCCTGCTACATCCGTACCTGCTCCAATAAAAGTTCTTAAGCCAATGATTGAAAAGAAGCAATCCAAATGTTCGAAGAAAGAAAACTGCAAGCAATACTTCTGAGTTCTGATATAGATTGCAAATGATATGTAATAGTGAACCAAGTTTGCTTTCGAGATATTCAAGTCAGCCTTAGTTCACAAGTAGATATATTACAAATAGCCATGAATGGTAACTGATGCTAATTAGATCATTGAGCCGAACCATCCAGAATCCAGTGCATGTGAAATTGACAAAAGTAAGGAATAAAAAACCCCGGATTCGGAAGGCAGATTGCAATAGGCATGAGCAAAGTAAAGTACCAGAAATGTGGGGGAATTTGCGGGGTAAAACTGGGCGGGCAATCCCTTCCTGGATTTTCCAGTCGATGGGGTTAATACTAGCCGCCTCGACTTTGATCAAAACTTCATCCTTCTTTGGACTGGGAATCGGGACTTCAACATGCTGCAACAGGCATCGAATTCACAACAGTTAGAAAATGAAAACAGCTCACCAGCAATTTATTTTTGTTTTTTTATTATTACTTTTTTAATTTTATCAAAGAAAATGTTTGAAATATGAAATCAGCAAGTTTAACGCTGTAACAAGAACCGGGAAACAAATTCAAAGCACTCGCCAATTTGCTAAAATTCGTTTCAAAATGATTCTGCTTGCCCAAATTGAAATATTTTTTTATCTTGTTTTTAATCAAAATTTATTACTAATAAAATGAAAAAAAAAGATAAGAGGCAAAATGCTTTTAATCTAACCAGGAATGACTATCACCTGTTTCCATACGAATCGAATCGACGAGTTGAAGAATATTCAAATTTCATTTCCAAATTATTTTAGTTTTCAATTCACAACATCTCAATTTCACTTTGAATCAAAATCCTAAACAAAACAAGGGGGAAAAAAGAGAGCGGAATAAATAGATAGAAATTCGCGATGTAGACAGTGGATAGATCCGGAGTCTCTATCGCGAGTACGGGAAGAGCAGTAAACGATGGCGGTCACGATGAGCCACCGGGGGCAGACACGTGTACAGAAAATCAAAATTCCCGCAAAATCGATACTTATTTGCCAGATTTCAAAATCCGCTTCATTAATATCCTGGCTCAAAACTAAAATCTACGGTCCTAATTTAATTAACTAGATAAAAAAGAATTCTAATTAAATCTCCATGAAAAAAAAAACCCTCTATATTTCCTTTTATTCAAAGGAACAAGTACATTTACCTTCATATCAGCGACTCCTCCACCATATTTACTGTATTGAACAGCACGCATCAGATTCCTAGCCATCTTCTTTCAAGTTCGTCGGAAGGCAAAAGATCTAAGAATAATATCCGAGAGAGAAGCAGAGAAGGATCGGATGGTAGATATTGGCGTCAGATACTTTGAATTTATATTTGAAATCCAGATGGACATAATTGCTTACGTGTGAGTGTGATGTTCTAGAAAGCGTTGAATTTTTATTTGTCAAATGAAAATGAAGACAGTCAGAGTAATGTTTTTTTATGATTTGCTTCCATCATGTATTTGTCAAATGAAACTTCACTTCCATTCCTATTTAATTATTACAATAAAGAATTATTATATCTTTATTTCCATTATTATATCTTTATTATATCTTTATTAATAAAGAATTATTAATCCCAAAACATGATTCCGCTCCGTCTCTTAAATAAAATAATAATTTATTCGCTCGCTCCGTCTTGATTTATAAATTCTAAACCCACCTCGACCCGATTCGAAAATATAAAAAATTATATTAAATTTTGTCGACGATAAATGTTAGATTCGATCGAACGACCATTATATTTACAAAATATAAACTTCACATACTTTAAACTATATAAAAATAAAACAAAACCAATTAAATTACTCATATGAAGAAAAAATACATATTTTAAAAAATAAACTCGACCATTGACTTTTAGAATCAGATATGTTAAAATTCGAACAATATATAACAAAAATTTACGATAAACACAAACTAAAAAATAGCTTGAAACTCCTAAAAGTATTTATATATAGTGGTATTTTTATAAATATAATAAAAATAAAATAAAAATAAAAAAAATACCGGGGCGGGGCGAGGCGGGGAATTTTTATATCATACCCGAACCAGCCCCGACCTGGCTTTATATTTTTAAATACCCGTCCCAACCCAATCCCCAAAAATCGTAAAAAAAACCGATCGGGTTGAGTCAGGGCATACCGGGTCGGGTCGTGAACGAGTAATTTTGCCATCCCTAAGTCTGGCGTCTATTTCTTTTTCAATTCCATTAAACGGCCAATTGCATTGAAGGTTGGTGGGTTTTTTTTTCTCCTTAGCATATTCGAATAAAACAACAAATTAATCAAATAATTGCCAATTAAAAAGAAATAGTGAATTTAATTGTAAAAGAAAAAGAGAAAAAAATGTAGTAGAAAATATGAAAAAGAAAGAATTAGTAAACAAAAAAAGATAAAAAAATCAGATGCACAATAAAATTTAAAGAAATGAGAAAGAGAAAAGAAGAAATAAGAGGACGTGGAGGAAATAATATGGAGAGATAAAAATAGTGATCGTCTAATCGATGAATGGTTTTTAAGTTAATATTAACGACAATTAATTAAATTTATTATTTTTATCAATAAAATATAACATATATTACCTTTTTAGAATATAAAAACATAATCTTAAATATCATTCAAGTGTAATAATTGAGGGCATATTTTAAACAAATTAACAACTTGCAACCAACCTATTAAAATTGTTTTGGAGGGTTGTCTATAGATTTTTATTTTTAAATTTTATTTAGGGATAATATTAGGTTATTATTTGGTATCTATATTTTAATAAAAATATTTAATGTAATTTTTTATAATTTTAAAATATTCAATGTGACATAGGTTTTTCTTGATAAAATATCTAATATAATAGATGTGTAGAGATCTCTTCCTTACGCTAAAAAAACGGGTTTCAAGGTGTTTGGGGTCTTTGGGTATTTAAAAATATGTCACGGTAGGGTTTTAGAAAAATCATATTTTATTTTTAAAAAATGGAGTCGTCACCCGCCACTAAGGTAGGCCGGACACCGTAAAACTAGAGATTTGAAAACTGTTGGGTTCGGGAGTCGGTTACGGATGGGGAAGGATTAGCACCCCCACATGCCCAAAATTGGTACTTTAATAATTATCGCTTTATTAATATTAGATTTTTCGGATTATAGTGACGATTAAATTAAAATTCGGTTATAATTGCGAGTAGATTTTAAAGGCCATGTTATTCGAGAGTAAACCGAAAGACCACCATCACTACGCTTGATACTAGCCACGTTTACTCTCGAATAAAGTGGCACTCGCATTGACAGTTTATATTTCCAAAATGCAACTTAAAACATGGCAAATATAAATAAATACAATGTGATAAAAATATCAATAAATACTAATATAATAAAATACTAATCTAACATAAATAAAATATTAATATAAAACATAAATAAAATATTAATATAAAACATAAATAAATATTAATCTGACACTTAAATAAAATATTAATCTAAAACATAAATAAATATAAAGCATAAAATAATAATATAAAACATACCAACTAAAAAAATAAAAACAAAATTAAACGACATTTTATTAAATCGTACAACATAAATAAAAATATACCTCACTAGGAGCCCGAATAACGAACCCCGACTGACTCCCACCGAGATCTACCACGATTCCTTCAAAAATTAACTAGATCGGATCCAAAATAAAACCCCTGATCGAACCAGTTAGGACCGAGGGCATTGCCCCAGTCCTTGGCTAGCAGAGAGCCAAGCTCTCTTATTTGGGTGCCATTACCGGCTCCTCCCCTTGCTGCTCTCCTCATGCCTCATATTTATAGGCAAATGGGGGTTTAAGGGTGATGTGGAGCACTAAGCTCCACGCATTATATTACCTTTTTTTAACACTTTAACCAACCCTTTTTTTTACCCTATTTTTTATTTTAAATTAATAATACT
Source organism: Hibiscus mutabilis (assembly GCA_019671005.1). Taxonomy (NCBI): domain Eukaryota; kingdom Viridiplantae; phylum Streptophyta; class Magnoliopsida; order Malvales; family Malvaceae; genus Hibiscus; species Hibiscus mutabilis. The sequence continues at coordinate 44,886 of JAGYYJ010003150.1, forward strand.
ACTATTACAATAATACTAAAAATACTAAAACCCGGACAAAAATGAGTGATTACAAGATGCATTTTAATAAAATATTTAATGTGAGACATGTAATTTTAATATAATTATTATTTTATCTATATTTTATCAACATATTCAATATAGTTCCAAAATTATCACCCATGTATTATTATGGTACTTGGGTTAACACAGTAAATATCAAAATAATTAATGAAAATTAATAAGTGCTATAATAATACACATAACGTGAGCAAGTATATTTGGTTGGTTGGTCAAGCTGCTTATCTTTGTTCCTTATATTTTCTCAGATCATGAATTTTAGACCCACTATGAGCACCCTTTCCTTCCCCTAGAGTCCTCCCTTCTTCTCCCCTCTAAATATGATTAGGATTAGATTTAGGATTTGTTAAAAAATAATACACATAATGATAGTCCAAGTATTGCATTAATTTTTTTGTCAAAACACATTACCATAACAATCCTTTTAAACGTGTAGGTACCACATTAGACATTTTATCAACGTAAAAATGCCAAATTAAACATTTTAAAAATACATATACTACATTACATATTTTATCAAAATATAGTTACCAAAGGTGGCATTATCCCTTTTGAGTTATTATAACTCTTTCAACTTTGTTGGTTTGGAAGTTTCTCAAATAATAATATACGACACCGTTCCCAACTTGCCATGTATCACTCAAATATTGTTTTTGTTATGTGTTAAATAATTATCGAAAATATTATATATATCAACATTATTATCACGTTTTTATTTTTTATCGTAATTGTCGGCTTGTCGCATCTTTATTACATCATCACTTATCATATATTAACATTATTATTGTCTGTTATTTACATCTGTCCATGTTTGGTTTAAGTTTAAAAATGAATTAAAAATATAAAAAAAATATCTTAGTAGTATAGAGTGATTCTTTAATGATTTGGATTTGAATAATTTCACCTGTATACGATGAAAAATAAATATAAAAAAATCAAAATATAATGTAGATTAGGGCTCCATGTTTACATAAATTAAATAAAATATATATATATATAATAAAATTAATTACTCTTTAGGCATTAATAATTCAACCTTAAAGGTAATTGCTTTTTTCTAAAATTAAATAGAAAAATAAAAAGGTAATTGCTTTTTCTAAAATTAAATAGAAAAATAAAAAGGTAATTACTTTTTTTTAATAAAGGAAAGAACATATTCCTCCATAAAAGTTGATTATTGTCCAAAAGAGGCGAATTGAAAAGTTCCTCATACCAAACATGAGGCTATCCCGTTCCCAAGGCTATACATAAAGCATAAAAAGTAAAGCATTTCAAGTTCACTTTGGTAAAAGCTAATGCAATCCAACTATTAGGTCTAATCAACTTGTTCAATGCTTAAATTAAACTTAATGAAGCGTCAATTAATTTAAAAATTAATAATTACATAATCTAATTTGTTTTCTGATTATTTTTGTCAATGATATATGTAGAGATATGGAAACAATTATCAAAATATATTAAAAGAGGGATTTGCCTTTGAATAATGATATTGTATTTGACTTTGGTCTAAAAATGAAATAGTTATTATATTTTTAGAAGACGCGTGTTCAATGATAAGGGTCTAATTATGGTATTAATATATTAATCATGTTGAATTTTGGAATCTAACCCCTACTTTAGTTTGCTCTAATTTTGTTCATACACCTTTAGAGACGGAACAAAAAAATTTAAGTTGCATTGTCAAAACTTTAAATGAATTTCTATTATTACCGTTACTTTTATTTTTTAACTTAGAATTTGAAGGGGCTAAAATTGATATTATACCATTTAGGCATCCACCTTCTCTACCTCCGCCTATGTCCCCATGTCATTAAAATTTTTAAGGATATATTAAACCAGACATATTAAGACAACGTTTATCAATGATTCTCTAACGGATGTTGAAGCGCCAAATGTAGAAGTAATGCTGAACAATTATCTTGTGTGAGCTGAACATGTGTTTGTCCACGTTTTTTACTGAACCAAACGGGCGTTAAGCCACAATTGAAAAATCTAGCTTTTCTGCAAGCAGACGTTTGCCCTCAACGGGCGTTCAAAAATCGTTGTTGAACAGGCACTTAATTTTAAATTCTATCATGATACAAGGACTAAAATCATCATTAAACAAATAAACATGAATACATATAATAAAAGTTTCAAAATTGACGGTGACTCATGTAAAAGTTTAAAGAGAATTTTGGGGAATCATTTTCAATTGTAATGTCCCAAAATTAATAGAAGTAGAATGCTAGGTGATTAGGATTGAGCATCAATTATATCTTACAAATCATTGCACCTGGATTACAGTACACAAATTTCTGGAGTGGATGATTTAGTAATAGAACAAGACAAAAACATCGACAAAACTCTAATATAGTCTTTAAACCAGGACCATTGTCCCATTAGAAACATCGCTATGCAGTTCAGGGTTTTGCTGCCCAAAAAAGGCTGATGCCGAGGAATCTGTCGGATGTGCCAGTGAGGGACGAAACATCTGCAAATGAAGCCAGTAAAACAATGAAACTCAATGCTCATAAAACATTATTCTCCGCATAAATTGAAATAAATGCTTAAAAATCTTACACTATTCACGTTAAAATCCGTACCGGTGCTCGCTGAAGCTAACTTCATTGAGAGGAACTGTACACAAAAAAAGAAGGGGTCATCATAACCATTCTAGTCGAGAGAAATCGATCATCATATGTTCAACACACCTCAACTTGACTCTGCAACGATCGAACGTAGTTTATAATTTCATCAAGCACCAAGGCTTTTCCGATTACGTTGCTGCAACCAGGAACAAGATTTTGCAGAATCTTCATTCTCTCACTGATTTTCTCTCTACGGACCTGTTCGAGTGACAAGCATAGATAGCCATTGTTAAGGCATGAAAAATTCTAGATAATCATTTCTTGAATTGAGGTTATAATTTCATTCTCACTCTTTCAGCTAAACTATGGCCGTCTGTGGCTTCACCCCTTCTTGCTCTAACATGAATATAGTCCTTGGTAACAGTGTTGTTTTCATTTGACTTGCATCGTTTCTCATTCCGTTCTTCGTTTTTGTCGGACACCTGGAAATGGATCATTGCAGTACGAACGTGGAAATAAATTTTCTGTTTTAAATCTAAAGTTTGACATTTTTACAACAGTGTACCTACCTTTGCGGCAATTCTTGATGGGGTTTCTAAATTTGCCTCTGTTTTTGCTTCGGGAACCGCCTTTCTTTTCCTTGAATCCGAAGCTTTCGAACCAGGACCGGCGTTGGGATTCAGTATGGAAACGGCTGATTCCTCGTGAAAGCTGACCCACTCTGGCATATCCTGGAACGGGGAATTTGATGTTGCGGGAGAAGACGCCATTGAACTGAGTGCCGAGTCGAACTGTAAACCGTAATCTGTTGATATCTCCCAAAAAGGAGTGAGGAAACAATCCTGGGAATCGTTCAGCTCCGATAGGGAGTACCAAGCTGACATCGGTTCAAAGTCCAATGGCGGAGAAGGTGGTGGGATTTCTGCATTTAGGAAAAACTGATCCTCCATGGAAGAAGATTACGAGTTTGATAATTGAACCTTAGATTCTTTGGTGTGGGATCAAAACGATTACTTTGTTTCTTTTATACAAGTTGGATTAGGACTCGGCGTGACTAGTGCAAGCTGCAAAAGTTCATTTTTGTCTGTGATTTGAAGAATCGGAATTAAATTCAATTCAAAAGGAAAAGTTGCATGGCTGACCCGGCACATATCTATTTGCTTCCATATTGGTTACCGGTCTCTTTCTTTGAACGCTCTCATCTTTTCCTTTTTAATATCTTGGATAGGGAGGAGGCTTTTACCGACCCTTGTAGGGCTGTAAACGAACCGAACGTTCAGTGAACCGTTTGTGAACAGTTCGGCGGGAAGTTCGTTTATTTATTAAACGAACGAACATGAATAAGATTTTTTGTTCGTTTAATTAAATGAACGAACACAAACAAAGGGCTTGTTCGTTCATTTATGTTCGTGAACGTTCGGTAATCCGTTCGTTTATGTTCGTTCATTTATGTTCGTTCGTTTATGTTCATTTAAATTTATTCACATATTTCTAGAGGTGTTCATTGTTCGATTAAACTGAACTAACCAACCAAACTAAAACAAAATTGGTTAATCTATTAGATAATTTTAGGTTTTGGCTAATGATTAAGTGTCTTTTCAAATTTCAATTATCGATTAACTCGGTTTAAAATCGGTTAATTAAATGAATTAATCGAACTAGCTAAAAATATTAAATACTTAATACATTATATATGTCTGTTTATGTTCGTTTGTCATGTTAACGAACGAACACGAACAAGCTTCATTCCTTAATGAACGAACACGAACAATAATTTTTTTGTTTGTTTATGTTCGTGTTCGTTCGTTTGTTCGGTTAAAGTTAAACGAACGAATATGAACACACCTTCGTTCGTGTTCATTCGGTTCGTCTACAGGCCTAAACCCATGTGATCTCTCCTTTATGATCATCACTTTATACTACAACTAAAAAAAGGGAAATTTTAGTCATATATGCATTGAAATGCGAAAGGTGGTCAAAATTCAAGTAGCAATCGTAGTACTATTAAATAGTGGTCTTGTGGCATGGCTGACCGGGCAACTCCCCACCGTGCCATCAAAATCAAACCCTCTTAATCTTATTCTTATCTGCTCTTCCTTTGAATGTTTTTGTCAAGCTTAAGTGGTTAGGATATTGGCCCAAACTTTTTAGCTTCTAATGGTACTAAATATTTGGGCCTAGACAGAGATAATGAGTTGGGTCATTTACTTAAATCCATTTGTATATTATGGATAATACTTCAACAATATACATGTATTGGCGGGCCATTATGATAGGATTTTAAAAGCTAAAATCCAAAGTTTATCCACCTCATCACCCCATTCCATCCATCTCTCTCTATAAAGGCAATGCTGTCTTTGTGGCCCAAACTAGTGTAGGTATTCTGCACATCAACATAGACTTGGCATCACTTGTCGGTGTGTGCCACGTAATTGAACATAATTTCATCTACTTGTACAAGACAGATGTCCCAAACTCCCGCCCCATTCTTACACGTGTATGTTTATGCCACGTTTCTAACCAAACGACTCGGTACTCGCATCTTTTTTATGGCTGCTTTCAATCAAAAAGTCGACTCCTGTTCTTTTAATATAAGAGAATGGAAATATGGTTTGAAATCGAATTTAAAATATGCATATATATAATTTATTAAAATATTAATACTCAAAGTTTAAATTTTACTAGAATTATGTACACCTTCATCTCAAGAAATATATGAATAGAAGTAATAATATATATTTTAAAATAACAATTATGCACAGCATGTGAGTGGTTTAACTGTACGAGTAAGGAACAAGTTTGGGCAAGCGTGTTTGCCAGCTGTATAAGGCCGTGGATTTCGTGATTGCCTACATTACAAGTTGGACCATGTGGGTCCTCCTCCCTCTGCTCCCTCCAATTATTAAGGCAAATTATATAGGTGACTATTGAACTATTTGAAGATATCTATTTTGACTATTGAAGATAATTCGTCAATCAGACCACTAAATTTATTAAATTAATTTATTTTGATTATTGTCGTTAAAAAATTAACGGACGAGTCACATAGCAGTTAACTGAAATTTATAAAATTACACATTTGCTCTATGTTATTTACCTATTATATTAATTTGGTCCTAATTTCAATTTAATTAAATAAAATTAACCGACAAACTAAATGATGACACGTGTCTCATATATTTTTAAGTTTTAACTTGTTTAATTTAATAGATTTAACCAACCAATCAAATGATGACACGTGTCACCGTTTGATTAGTCGTAAACAATAAAAGCAAATAAAATTAAAGGGAAATGTACCTACGGGGAATTGATCCCACACTGACAACATATATTATTAAAGAATTACTTTACTGGTGAAAATTAAAGAGTATAAAAGAAAATTAGTAGGATTGAAATTCAGGAGTAATTGTATAAAACTAAAATGCAAAACTACTAAATCAACCTTATAATTTATGAAATTGTGACCATATATAATATATAAATTTGATAACAGTTAATAAAATAATAAATATGATTAATTATATTAATATTTTATTATAGAAAATTAAAATATTATTAAAATATATATATAAATTGTATAAAACTAAAATGCAAAACTACAATATCCTGTGTTCGAATCACCTTGATGCCATTTTCCCCTTCATTTTTCTGGGCATCAAAACGATATAAAACATATACAAAAAGTTGTGTTTCATATCACGGAAATGGTTTGGCCCAGTGGCAAGCATACTGCTCCCATTGCTTGGAGGTCCTTGGTTTGATTTAAATTAAATAAGAATAAATAAATCCCTCCAATAACGGGGACTAAATGCGTAATTATTAAATGTCACCACCTAATTAAATAATCAATTTATTTTATTAAATTAAAATTAGGATCAAATTGATTAAATGTATAAGTAACGGGGACTAAATGCGTAATTATACAAAAAAATTAACTACCACGTCAGCCTCTCCGTTAAGTTTTAACGGCTAGTGGCTATATTAGAACAATATCAATAGTTAAGTGGCCATTTTAACAAAATTAAAAGATCAGTGGTCATTTCGACACCAACCCTAAAGATCAATGGTGATTTGTATAGTTTACCCTTATTATTATTTCTGGTATATCCAACACATAGGCATAAATAATTGCGACTCTTTAAACGAGTGTTCTTGGCGTTTTTATCTTTAGTTCATTAAGACAAGATGCCAACTCAGCTCACAGGTCAAACCTACACTCAATATCATGAATATCAATTCAACCGATTTTACCACTTTTTAACGTTTTAAACTTTAGACACTTCAATAAATTATTGACATTACTCTTAATAAATTTTTAGTATTAGCCTTAATAAATTTTGGTATAAAAAATGAGTATTAAGATTCTCATTTTTTACGATGAGAAAATATAATATTAAGATGAAATGAGTTTTGTTCAAAAATTTTATGCATTCACCTTAAATGATTTTTTAAGGGTTTATTTACTGGAAAAAATATTATGATATTAATAAAAATTTGAGAGTTTTACTTTTGCCGCACCTGAATACTTTGTTGAAGAATGACTGGTCAATTCGCTTCAGCTATATTAGGACACTCATTTCGAATATTGTAAATTTTTAGAGACTCGTGTTGGAATTTTGGACGAATTGCATCATAATAGTACGACATGCTAAATTTTTCAAGTTAATCGAGTTTAGGAGTCCTCTTTTACAGCCCATATTTTATTTAATTTTTTTAATTCAAGTCGAGTTTATAAAATTTGAGTCAAGTTTTTGCACAAATTTATTTGTAATTATTTATATTCTTTATAGTACAAATTGTTTACGATTTTAAAAAAATCTATATATATATATATATATACACGATATACATATATATTTATTCATATTTTTTTACATGTGATATACATATATTATACATAGTTGAGCGACTTGACTTAAACTTAAAAATCAATCCACTAATTATGAAAAAAATTGACTTATTCAAATTTCTATTTTACAACACAAACTTTATTTGAAATTTTTTCGAGTCAGACTTATGAAATTGTGAGTCGAGTTAAAACGAGTCAATTTTTTAAGCTGGGTCAAGTTTTACTCACCCTTAGAAGATGTATTAATTGTATTTTTTGTCTTGAAATTTGTTTATTGGTAAAAATTATATTAATTATATTGCATTTATTGTTTATTAAAAAATACATTATTAGTAGTAATGTTATATGCCACCTCGGATGTAGCATTACCCGTTTTAAACTACTATTTTGTTTTTGAAGCTTTCGAATGATTTTATTAAACTTCAATTTTTCCTTTTTAAAATTCAATTTTATTAAGGGGTTGATTTACAATTAAGCCCTCTTTTATTTAATCCCCTCAATGGACTTGCTTCACAAAATATCAAAGTATCAAAGATCACGTCTTGAATTTTTATAGTTTAAAATTCAAAGCTAATATATGGCCAGACTATTCAAATGTGTTTTTACATGTCGATCAATTTAGGATGAGTAACTCTTGAAGTTGATTTTTTTTTTAAATAATCATTCGTATTTAATCTATTTGTTGATTAATTGATATTGTAGAAGTTTATTATAAAAATTACCATTTTAATTTTCTTTATTCACAATATTATAATTCGAATTTCTATCATTTAAAAGATCTAATGTCTCATTCTACTATAACAGCTAGTTGTTGATTGGAATTTTGTTCTTTCATTGTCATTAATACAAACAAATCCACACATGGTAATACAAAGAACCATAAAAAAAATATGGACCAATAACTCAATCATTAAAATTGTATATATATTAATTACTAAAGGATTAACTATAAAATAAATATATGAATTATACCCTTTTATGTAATAAGCGTCTAAATTTTTTGGGGTCAAAATAAATGTCTAATACTTATTTTTATTGTTATTTTAAGATCAATCCATTAATCGACCGTTAAAAGGTTCTACGACTCATTTTTTACATGACACATGCTATATTTTTTGACTTTTATTTTTAAAAATTTAATATCTTAACTTTTAAAAATTTAAAAATTAAAATCAAATTGTTAACACCGCTAAAATTCTTCTATTAATTTCACTAATTTGTTCTTTTGAAATTAAAAAATATTAACTTAAAGTCGTATAACAAAAAATAATGTTATTAGCAAAGTTAATTGTTGGATTTGATTTTGTAACCTAAAAATTAGGACTAACTTTAAAACGTAAGAAAATATGAAGACTTGGAGTATACTATAACATATATTAAACTATATTTATAATAACCAATGGGGTTGATATAATTAGTGACTAGTATGTATTACTTAAGTAGGTATCAAGTTTGAGGTTTTACGTATGCATGAAATTACCACCAACAGATTCACCTACTAAAATTATGTATACGACACAAATTAAATTAGTCAGAACAAATCTTTGAAGAAACGAGAAGTCGACGAGAACTATATTTATAGTATGAAATATTTATAAATATGATGGTAATAAATAAAAGAAAAAAACTTTATTACACAGGCCGTTTAAACTTTGATTTACACTTGTTTTTTAGTTTTTGGGGTTAGAGTTTTAGTTTAGGGTTTAAAGTCTAAGAGTTTAAGTTGTAGGGTTTAGAATTTAAGATTAGTGTTTAAAATGTAGGGTATAAAATTTAAGATTTAGAGTTTACTTTTTAGAATTAAAGTTAAAAATCTAATATTTAAATTTTATAATATAAACAGGCTAAAACTTTGATACACAAGTTTATATATTTACACTATAAGAACCCAAATCCTAAATTCCTAATCCTAACCCTAAAAAACTAAACCCTAAACCTTAAACCATATACCTTAAATTCTAAACACTAACCTTAAATTCTAAATCATAAACCCCTAAACCTTAAACCCTAAACTAAAATCCTAACCCTTAAAACTAAAAAGCACGTGTAAACTTAACTTACACGACCTGTATATCAAAAAAAAATTTCCATATAAATATACATATTTATATAAAATTAATTTTACGCAAACATTTGTATTAAAATTTGACCCTAAATAAAACCCATATTTACACATGTTAGTGCATGCACACACAACAGTAATTAATGTGCTAATGCCTAGTTTCGGAGAAAAACAAAACAAGGAAGTAAACAGAAAATCCCGCGTAATAAAAGCAGACTCTTACGTGGCGAAATCTCAATTAATTGCTGAAAACGCATTAAAGCGGCGAACAAACCTCCCACACAATTAAAATAAAAAATAAGAATTCATTCCCCAAAAATTAATAAATAAACAAAATAATGATACTGATAAATATCGGGTGAGGTGAGAAGAAGAAGATAGCAGAAAGTATTAAGTTAGCTTGTCGTTGTTGTAAACTTGCAATTGTTTTTTAATATAAATCGCAGTTCTGTACTGTGAAATTCAGAATGGAGAAAAAATTAATTAAAAAAGAGAGAATGAAACAGAGTATTCTCATTCTCTGTTGTTTTCTCTTTTGATAATAGTTTAAAGGGGTTTGGTTCTCTTTGATTGGGTGGTTTGGGGGTGGGGAAGAATCTGATGGCGAAAACGGGGTTGTTGAGTTCTGATCCGACGGTGAGAGCGAGGGCGGTGGAATTGAAGAAGGAATTGCAGAGGCTTGTTAGGAATATCGTTGACGACGATGATTACAGCAACCACGCCGTCGATCAAGCTAAAGATGCTCTTTGTGCTTTGAGAGAGCTTATGTTCAATAGACGATCGACGGTGACCTTGAAGTTACATGAAGCGGTGTCATGTCCGGACGAGTTCAAATGTCCTCTTTCTAAAGAGCTCATGCGAGATCCCGTTATTTTAGCTTCTGGCCAGGTAATGAGGAATAATTGCTTCTGTTCTTCTAATTAGAATTTGTATTGGGTTCTTGAGGATTTTAAAGTAAAATAATCTAGTTTTTTAAGCAATAAATTGAGATTACGATTCGAGGTCGTCTGATTTTATAGTTTTCAATTCTTATATATAATGTTTGCTTTTATAATCGTTCGATATAGCAGATGTTATTGATTGATCTTTCTGTTTTAGAAACTTGAATGATTTGGGAAAGTAAACTTAAATTAGCAAATGGATAAATAGCAGAAAATTATTTTATGATCGATTCTTCTTGGTAGGACTGTTTTAGTTTGATGTTTATGGATTCAAGTTCACTGGTTGGATTGGTTGTTCTAGTTTATGTTAAAACATGGATGTGTTGGTATTGGTTTTTGATTTGGTCTCATTTGGATTTGCAGACTTATGACAGACCCTTTATCCAGAAATGGCTGAATGCAGGCAACAGGACTTGCCCTAGAACCCAGCAAGTTCTTTCTCACACGATTCTCACCCCGAATCACCTGATCCGGGAGATGATATCGCAGTGGTGTAAGAGCCGGGGGATAGAATTGCCGAGCATTGTGCAGTGCGGTAGAGAGGAGTGCATTACCGAAGCGGAACGTGACCGTTTCTGTTCTTTGCTTGACCAGTTGTCTGCTGCGCTTCCTGAACAGAAGGAAGCAGCAAAGGAGCTTCGGTTGTTGACGAAAAAGATGCCTTCATTCCGGGCTCTTTTCGGCGAATCCGTTGATGCCATAACTCAACTGCTCACCCCACTCTCTGGAAGCAAATCTCAGGGCAGTGTTCACCCTGATCTCCAGGAAGATGTGATCACGACCCTCTTGAACCTTTCAATCCATGACAGCAATAAGAAGCTCGTTGCAGAAACTCCAATAGTTATTCCCCTTCTTATGGAAGCCCTGAGATCTGGAGCTATTCAAACAAGGACCAATGCAGCTGCAGCCCTTTTCACTCTATCCGCTCTTGATTCGAACAAGGCACTGATTGGTAAATCTGGTTTCATAAAGCCTCTCATTGACCTTCTAGACGATGGTCATCCGTTAGCAATGAAAGATGTTGCTTCTGCAATCTTTAACCTATGCATTTTCCATGAGAATAAGGCAAGAGCTGTCAGGGATGGCGCAATAAGGGTCATTTTAAAAAAGATTATGGATGGCGTTCATGTCGATGAATTCTTGGCTATCCTTGCAATGCTTTCGACTCATCAAAGGGCCGTTGAAGAAATGGGGGAGCTCGGAGCTGTTCCTTGCTTGCTTCGTATTATCAGGGAGAGCAATTGTGAACGGAATAAGGAAAATTGCATCGCGATCCTGCACACTGTCTGTCTTAACGACCGAACCAAGTGGAAGGTGCTAAAAGAAGAAGAGGTCACCTATGGAACAATATCTAAGCTTGCTCAAGACGGAACATCAAGAGCCAAGAGAAAGGCTAACAGCATTCTCGAGAGACTGAGAAGGGCCATTAATATTACTCATACCGCATGAAGGCACTCCTCAATGCAACATCACCAAGTTCATCATCTGTAAATTCTGTTTCCAACGCCCGGTCACTGGTGCCTCTTATCATCAAATCCCATTTTGTAAATTCTTGTCCCTCATCAGAGTTTTAATCTCGAGTTTAACGGTTAGCCGCTGTTAATAAACGCGTTGCCTGAGCTTATGTTGATAAGATGTTCTCTTTGTTTGGATTTACAGGTAACAGAATATTGGCTCTCTTTCTAAGCTTGTTTTCCTTTGCATCCACACATGCTCTTGTTCGAATACCAGTCGTGCATTATATTCTCTCTTTTTTTGTTTTGTTATACCCACTAATTCATGCACAATTCACATGCCATTACAACTTTTTAACCCTTTCACTAGTTGCACTTCGTTCTTGGATTTATGCTTGGAAGAATTGATATTCTAACTTCTGCATTGTCTTTAGTTTCGTCCGTGTCCTAATGCTTTGAAATCTTCTTGCTATAGTTAAGGCTGGCTTCATCACTCGTTTCTCATCAGGACAAGGATAGAGCCGATTTTTCTATCGCGACCATGGATGATTCATAAATGAGAACAAAAAGTTGAATGAATGGTCCTTAAAAAGAGTTGAATAAGGAACGGGAAGAATGTGTCCTTATTGAATGGTTTGGTAATTTCTGGTGTTGTGGTCCAACCCTATTTCCCTGCCCCGCCCCGCCCCCAAAGTCTTCAATGCAACAGTAACTGCCCCTAAAATACCTACTAAAGTAATGGTGATGCCTCATTTCCCTCTTCTTGTAGTCTCCTTAACCTTCATTGAATGTTTGAAGATCTGAGTTTCGATAAAACCGGGTTTGAAACTAACGATAAAACCGGGCTGTCTCGAGTTCATTTCATAATGCATGATAGTGGCGGGAGTACCAGAGAGGTCGTTAATGTTGTATGCTAAATCAAACAAATTTAACCCACCAAAATGGGTCTACCATGTGCCCCTGTCGACTGCTAGCTCGTAACCTTGCCAAAGCATGTAGTCTACACATGGGTCGATTGGTGGTGGTTATCATTTCTACTAACAAAAAGATACCCATTTTTAACCTTTTTTTAAGGCATTCAATTTTGCATTTGTATAATAAAATGGTTATATATATATATATATATATATATATATATATATATATATATATATATATTCGAGTGAATAGATTAAAAAATTATGTAAATTTGAAATAAGTGGATCTTAATTTAATAATTTCTATTTTTTTCCTAGAGGTTAAATTATTGTTGTTGTTGTTGATGTGATAAGATCAAACTGAGCAATGTAATTGGTACACGTGCTTTTCTCTTTGGAACTTAATAAATGAATAAAGAAACTTCTCATTGGAAATTCTAAACCAAAAATATATATATTGAAATCATTTATGATATATATATATATATGAAAAAACTTTAATACACAAGCCGTGTAAACTATGTGCCTTTTAGTTTTAGGGGTTAAGATTTTAGTTTAGGGTATAAATGTTTAGGTTGTATGGTTTATAATTTAAGGTTAGTGTTTAGAATTTAGTGCATAGAGTATAGGGTTTAGGGTTTAATTTTTTAGGATTAGAGTTAAAAATTTGGGTTTTTATGGTGTAAATACATAGACTTGTATGTGTATCAAAGTTTTATCCATATATATAGTACCTTAAAATGGAAATAATAAATATCCCCATAATTGGAAAAAGAATCATGTGTATTGAAAAGAACCCATTGAAGTAACCTAACATTAATAAGAAAGGGAAGAAAACGAGTGAATTAGGATGGCATATCACCCATATTCACGTAAATGAATTAGTCTGGTTACACTAACGATGTTGTCATTGATTGAAACAACAGCACAATTTCGGTGGTGGATTTAGAAATAATTTTTAGGGTGAGCACAAATCACAATATTTTGGAAGTGGGCATAAAAAATTCAAAATTTCAGGGTGCACAAGTTTTAAAAATTAAAAAAAATTAAGGACTAACTTATAAAAATTAAAACATATTTTTTTACAAAAAATGAAACAATATCTTGTTAACCAATATTGAATGTATATTGAGTCGAAAAGAATATAAACCCAACAAATAATAGAAACTAAAGTTTTCAAAAAAAAAACGCAAACACTCCATTTCTCCAATGTCATTTGTCCATGCCTAAGTAACAGACAACATGGAAACATTAAAAAGTTCAGAAACGCCCAGACAGGAAGTTGGCACACGCGAATCAAAATTCAGACAAAGGAATTAATTGGAATCATTTCGATTTCTAAACTTTATTTCCGTGGTGGGCAAAAAAAAAACATTAGGGTATTGATATTTTTATTCATGTGAGAATAGTGATGAAAAATTAGCTGATGGGTTTTTTTCAACGACAACCCACAAAACCAATTATAAAAAAGGAAAAAATTTAAAACACAGGCCGTCTAAATTTTGCTTTAACACGTGCGTTTTAGTTTTAGTTTTAGGGCTTAAGATTTTAGTTAGGGTTTAAAGTTCGGGGGTTTTGGTTGTAGGGTTTAGAATTTATGGTATAGGGTTTAGTTTTTAGGGTTAGGTTTAGGATTTTAAAATTTAGGCTTTATAATATAAAATTATAGGCTTGTGTAAAATTAGTTTTATACAATCTGTATATCAAAATTTCACCCTTATAAAAATAGGATACGACCATATATCATTGTGGAAATAGATAGATATTTAGATATATGGATAGTTTTTTTTATTGGACCGTTTTCATGACTAAAAACATGCTCAAAATAACAAAGTCACAAAAATAAAATATTACCTAAAACTAAACATATTTTGAACATAAAAAGCTAAACAAGTATAGTACCAAAAACTTTCGATCGATATATTACTTTGCTCTTGAATTTTATCCGTTTGTTCATTTTGATGCTTAAATCTTTTTTGTTCTAATTTGACATCTAAGTTATTAGTTTACCTTAATCCCAAAAATAAAATATTGCCATAAAAAATTAATAGATTTGAGCATCACTATACATGTCTTAAGACTAAAAAATTAAATTTTATATTATAGTCATAAATCTTAAATTCTAAATTATATACCCTAAACCTGAACGCTAACCCTAAATATATTTTTTAATATTAAATCATACATAAAAGACATCAAAAAAAAGAAAAAATAAATTATATTCAAAGATTTGTTTGTCGAAATAGAGAAATGGTTATAGACTTATAGTTAAATGAAGTGGAAAACTTTTTTATTGTTCTAGTTTGGTACCTTGGGTGGGTCACGTTATAGGATTCATTTGGGACAGGTATTAGGGCTAATGATTGCTGGATTGGGCCATGGGAAATTAGGATAAGCTATAAAGCCCATCCCCATGCCAGAAAGTAGTCCTTTGAAAGCCCAAATACAAAATTCACACGCGCCTGGGCAAAGTCTTTGAACGTTCATCCCATTCCACATGAACGATGGAAACAGTTGAATAATTATTTTAGGTCAGATTGAGGAAAGGAAATGAATAGACCGGTCATCCTTGACGCTCGGTTTAGGGTTTTTTTTTATTGGTTTATTTTATAACAGTATTAAAAAGTATACGTAGCTTAGATACATAGGGCTTGTCATAATGGACTTTTTCTACAACATTTTTAATTACCTCACATTTTAAATTATAATTTTATCATTTAAAGAGATTAGAATACAATTTTGACATATATTATCTTTGGATTTAAAAAATTCTAGAGCGACTTAAACATATTTTCACCAATTCAAGGGGTGTGGCCCTTGCCAGCCTCCTAAATTTAGGTATGTTTGAGGCTTTAAACATGGTCAAGAGATAAAACCTAACATGGAAGAATACTTTATGTTTCTGCCCGGTAAATTTATATGATGATTCTTTACAAACGATATTTCATATATTCCTTTCAACTTTTGTATTTTTGTATTGATTTATAAATGAAGTAACAAAGCATTTATGAACCAAAAGTGGTCCTAGTAGAAAAGTGGATGATGTTCATCATAGATTATACGGGTTTAATTGCTTTGTCGACAAGGTGTATGTACATTGTGAAAATGTTAACAATATGTATGAATAGATACAACATTGTAATCACCTTTAAACTGTTAAAAAAACCAAAACATTTATATTAAATTTAGAAAAATCACATGACATCAGTTTGGAATTAAACTTCAAAAGGCTTTTTTTGGAAAAAAAAACCGGAAAAGATTAGTAGGCAAAGATTATGACCCTATTTAGCAATAGCGGATAACGAATTACATTATTTGATAGCTAATTGTATTAGCTGATTTGACTAGTGAATTGTATTAGCTGATTGTATAAAAGTGTTTGGTAAAATTAACTGATAGCCGTGTGATTATTTAAACAAATAAAATGACATATAGGGCATGATTATATTCAATACTTGTTTGAATAGTTTATTAGTTATCAATATTTTGTATCTATTAATATTAATTAGTTTTATGAAAATTAATTTTTTTAATATAACATTACTAAGCATATTTGAAGGATTTATGTATTAATTTATTATTTATATAATTATTTTAATATAATTTAATTCATTATTAAATTTAAATAAACATATAAAAATATGAGAATAAAAAAAATTAGAGGATGAAGAATTAAAATAGAAAATATTAAATTTAGGTTATTTAGAGCTTTTCGATAATTATTAAGGGTGTAAGAGACTTTACGACTCTTATGTCAAACCTCTAATTTCAAAAAGTTCTTATTAGCAGCTTTTTCAAAATTAGAGGTTTCACCTCAATCCGCTCTTCACCAAACATCCTAATTAGCGGATTTGACCGGTCAAATATATAATTTTAGCTTAAATAATTTTAAGGTTTAGGGATTTAGTTTAAGAATATATAATTTATGGTGTGTGACTAGAATTTAGGGTTTATGTGTTAAGATTTAGTTTTTAACCCTAAATACTAAATTATAAGCCCCTAACCCCTACACACTAAATTAAATATTTAAACTCTAAAATTAAGATGTTTATAAAAAAAATTAATTTTTACCGTCGGTATATAAATTAATTATTTTTTATTTAATGCATTAAATAAACGGGAATAATTAAAAGGGAACTTCTATTTTAGATTTCTTGCGTGCCAAGGACGACGGCAAGTCATGTTTCGTCCGTGACTATGGAACTTCAAAAGCGTGTTTCATGCTAAAATTTCACAAGGGTTAAATTATAAAAAGGTAGTTCCACTTAGTAAAAAGGGAAAACTTTATGACCACGACAGAATTTCGAGGCAACACCGCACCAACTTCGTTACTTACTTCTAGGAGTAAAGTAACTTTCAATAATTAAATTTAGTATTTTTTTCAATTTAATTTCTTTAATTTAATGCTTTTTTATTTTAATCCTTTTGATAGTATAAATATATGAGCCCATATTTCATTCAGATATGCAAGACATGCAGTCTCAACTTTAGTACAAGAACTTCAAGTTCTTTTGATAAGTGGGATCTTAATTATTTTCTTTGAGAACAAACAACACAAGAAGTTTGTGTTATTTTAGTAAGTGGAATTTAATCAATTCCTTTGAGAACAAGTACCATAAGAACTTCAGGTTCTTTTAATAAATGTGCATATAAATCTCAATAATTTTCGCATTGTTATTGATCAGAATGGTTTAACCGATCATGCCAACTATATATGTGTTTATATATCTTTGAATTTGTAAATTTCTGGTTTACTATAGCATGTGATTCAATCTTACTTGTACATGCGTGGTACAAATTTTGAAATAGAAGTTTTCTTTGAAACTTGATAATACAATGACCCCAAAAATTGTTCCTTTGAATAAGAATATATTTAGCTCTTTCGGAGCTTTCAATGAAGATTATTCTTTTTGTATCAATATATAGCTCTTCTAGAGCTTTTAGCTGACTTTTTAGCTACCAGAACTTATATTCACATTGGCTTGTTTTATTTGTCAAATGATAACATATGTTATCTATAATTCCCGAAGGATTATTTTGCAAACTCACATTGCTTTCTTAAAATTTCAACTTCTAGTGGTGACAATATTATTACCATTAGCGGTAATTATTACAATATTTGCAATTCTGCACTTTTCATAATGTGTTTTCTCTCAAACACTTATTGCTCTTTTAGAGCACCAATATTTTCAGTACTTTGAGATATAGTACTCATATTTTTCCCTTGCATTTAAATGAGAAAATATATCTTATGCTTCTGCTAAGTATAAATCGTCACCATAAATTGTATTTGATAAGTAATCATGTTAAACAAAATAAATAAATGTCATAATATATATATAAATGAAGCGTACCTAATTAATGTGTAAAGTAAATAAACATAAAGCAAAGTAAATTAAGAAAAAAATAAATCTCTTTAAGATTATGAGAATAATTAGAAGATGATTTATTCCCTTCAAGGGTTATAAGCAAATCAACAACGTCCAAATGAGTTGGACCAATATCATCATCATCATTTTCGCAAACAAAATTTGCTTCTATTTTCTTTTCTTTATCATTTAGTGATTGTTGATGTTTCAACGTACGACAAGTACGAGCCCAATGGTTTATAGCATCACATTGGTAATAAAAGGATTTCACTTTCTTAGAATGATCTTTATCACTCTTGGCATTCTTATAGCCCTACTTCTTGTAGGTATAAACATTCTTAAAATGATTATCATGTCTATTCCAATGGCATCGACCATACTCATAATTAATATTGTGACCTTTATTCTTCCGTTATATAATATTATATTCACTTCAGGGAATGGAGTGGATCCAGTGGGCTTTCTAAAATATTTTTCACGATATTTTGTCTGCAGGACAACATTGTTTGCATGAAAAATGAAGTATTTTTTTCTAACATATCCTCATAAGTGATACTCCGACCACAAAATTTCAATTTAATTTGAAACATTCACATAACTGAGTTTTATCCACTAACCATATAATGAATTATCATGTTTACATTCACTTTAGGGAATGGAACTTATCAAATAATTGCATGGAATAAACATCATGCTAGCATTCACTTCAGGGAATTTCTCCCATAAAATTTTTTGATCAAGACGAATTTTCGTAACTTAAACTTGGGAGAAGTCTATCGTCGAGTTTTTCGACGCATAAGAATTATTGCTTTTGAGCAAATAAGATTTAATCCTCGTACGAGGCATTGTTAAACCAGTTCACAAGGTCCTTTAGAAACCTTCTTTAAGATCAATAGCCTCACAAAACGGGATGTCCAGCCAATATACTTGGATTAGACCAACATAACAAAAAACATAAATCACCATAATTTATAACAGCCTTCTTGTAGATCATAAATTACCACAATTTATTGCACTTTAAAATCGTAATTTAAAGAATACAAATAAAAATAGAGTTTACTGATATTGATTTTCCTCTCGAGGACAATGGAGACATAAAAAATGGCAAAGACATTTTCTCATAATCTCTTTATGCCGTGTCTCTTTAGTCATTCAAACATATCATGTAAAACTCAAAACACGATTAAAACATCAATTCTTATCAATACAATAAAATAAACAAATATTATTATTTAGTTATGAACAAAACAAATAAGAAAATCTCAAAATTGAATCTATAGAAGTGCATAGGGACTAAACCAAATAGATTAAAATTTTTAGGAATTGTGTCATAATTTTCTCTTTTTCATAGCAATAGGTGCACATTGGTGCATAAGCACAACATTGACGTGTTTTTAATAAAATAAACTTAATTTAATCGTACTTACCGAACCTATATACAAACTCCAACTTTACTATGTCGTTCGATTTTTTTTTGTTTTATTAGCAACGATTAGGTCGTGTATAAGATATTTAGTGCTTTAAAACTTAAATACAACTATCAAATGAAATACCATCTTTAAATACCAGGCAGCAGCCATTGATGTAGTACATAGTAGCCCTATATACATAAGAAAGCAACACACGTCCCCCTTTGGTTCAATATCGTATTGGAATCCTTTTGAGAACCATCAACAAGAATTAGGTTAATTGAACAAGCTCGTGCATAAATAAAATAAAGAAGAACGATAACAAGATTAAAGAACAAAGAGATGAGAGAAAGAGGGAAATTTGTATTATTCTGAATATTGAAGTATGTACAATGCCTTCATCAAATCATCTATTTATAGGCATAAAGAGTACATAATATATATGGACTCTAATTAATGAAGATAATATTCCTAATGATAAAGTAAATCAAATCTCCTTGATAAAGTTTTTATCATGGTAGACATCCATATCGATTAATATTCATAACAAGTTAATGTTATTCATCTTTTTCTATGGAAAAAAAATTATTATCATGTGCTCATTAAAAATACCTTAAGTTTAGTCGGATGAAAAGAGTATACATTATTTTTCTTCTAAATTCTATTTTGTTGTTTAGCCAAAACTCAAATATATTAGAACAATTGCATAAAAATCCCCAAGTATTATTTGAGATACATATATATTAAGAGTAAAATTTTTATACACAGGCTATGTAAAACTAATTTTACACAAGCCTGCATATTTACGCTATAAAATCTCAATCCTAAATTTCTAACCCTAACCCTAAAAAATAAACCCTAAACCTTAATCTCTATACCCTAAATTCTAAACATTGACCTTAAAATTCTAAACCCTACAACTTAAACCACTAAACTTTAAACCCTAAACTAAAACTTTAACCCCTAAAACTAAAAGCCACGTGTAAACTTTAGTTCACACGGCATGTGTATTAATTTTTTTTTCCATTAAACATGTCCTAATACATTAAAATAAATCAGTCGGAACTTATTACCGATTGTTATTGGAATTTCTTGTGAAAATGGCAATGTGGTGGTAGACATGGAGAAGTTAAAGCCACACTTCTTGTTAGAACTCAATTATCTTACTGAAACCACATGTTTTCAAATAAAAATACTAAAGAAAGCCTTCCAATTAAAAAAAAGCTTTAATATTTTGTTTATGCCTAAGTAAACCCTTGGAATTTGTACTCAAGTTCATACATAACGGGATAAGATTTTTAACATAAATAATATTTACATGAAATCTGATAGAACCCCATTCAGGTACAATGATGATAATAAAAAGTTCTATTTTTATTTAATAAATTAATAACATTTTAGGAATATATAGAACTTTAATTTAAAAAAAAACGTCGGTTGAGCATGTAATGGAAAGATAATGAATTAAAAATAATTGGCATTCCATTAAATGCAACGGTTAACTACCACGGTACTGGAAAACTTTATATCATGGCGATGATATATGGCTTAATTATCGAATCAATTTCGAACGGTAACACTAAATTTGCAATTCACGCTAGTTGTTTAAAACACAACTTTTGCATAAACAACAAAGCATGTGATGTGTACGGCTCTCTTGTTTAAACCACAACCTACCTTCTTTTATGAGTGCCATAAATTTATTTAAAATGTATATTTTAATGATATTTAAAGAAGGTTAATTATTTATAAAAGGGTGTTGTTTTACTTATAAAGAAGTGTTATTTTATTTATAAAAGATGTGTTATTTATATATTTTTTAAATTTTTTATATACAAATTATATAAAAAAATTCTGAAAAAAATTGGGGTGCCATGAAACACCCCATTTTATAACGTGGCTCCATGCATGAGTGATCATAGGTGTATTTATTAACTTAATTCAACGAAGTAAGATAACCAAGATTTATTTTGATTTAAATATATTAATGTAATTGTATTTGAAACCAATCAACTTACTAAACGACTAATTATTTATCTCTTGGCTGAGCAACCTTGCCAATTTGTTGGTTACAACAACGTCAAAATGTGCCACGCTCGACAATTTCCTTCCTCTTCTTTGTTGAAACATCACGGGTGATCTCAACACAGAACGTTAATTAAAAAAAAATCGGTTGAGCGTGGAAATGGAAAGGTAACGATTTAACAATAATTGACCGATTGATCTCATTCATCTTCACTTATCTGTCAACCTCGAATCAATTTCGAACGGTAACACTAAATTTGCAATACACGTAAAACACAATTTTTGCATAAACAACAAAGCATGTGATGTGTACAGCTTAAACCATACATAACCCACCTTCTTTTTTATTAACTTAATTCAACGAGGTAAGATAACCAAGATTTATTTTGATTTAAATATGTATTAATCTAATTGTATTTTAAACCAATCAACTTACTAACCGATTAAATATAGTACTGAAGGAAACCAATATTCAAAATCAATCAACCTTTCACTCGTCCTCTTGGCTGCGTAACCTAGCCAATTTGTTGGTTACAACAACATCCAACTGTGCGGCGCGCTCGACAATTTCCTTCCTCTTCTTTGTTGAAACATCATGGGCGATCTCAGCACAGTATGTCCTGATAATGCATCAGTAATCAGAAAAAATGCAAGAAAATGTTAATTGACAGTGTGGTTACAAAGGACGAGTAATTATATATCATACCTGTTGTGCATCATGAGAAGCTCAAGCTCTAGGACATTATGCACAACAAACTTCTTAAAACCATTGGGAAGATAGTGGAGTGTCTTCTTGTCTGAGCCATAACCAATATTCGGCATCAGGGTGCATCCCTTGAACTTCCTTCTAACACGGGAGTCAATACCCTTGGGCCTTCGCCAGTTTTCCTGCCAAAACACATATAACTTGTAAGGCTTATAGCAAGTGAGACTACATTTTTTAATGTATTTATGAACTAAACTAGACTTGATGCATTAAGTGTTGTCATATACGTATTTCAAGACTCCGGGGCTGGACATTGTATCACATGACATCCAAATCAGTGATAAGCATTAAAGAAGTAGAGAACATGGTGTCTCATGAGATTGAAATGAATAACGTAAACATGCTTCATAATACAATCCGGTTATTACAAAGAAGAATTCAGAGGCTTAGATAGACGACCAGACTATTACGAGGTGTACTTGAAAATTTTGTCATGCATAAAACTTTTAATAAGACAAAATGATTTAAGATATTTGTTCATCCTTCACCATGTAATACTGGTTAGGGTTCACTTTCTGCTTAGTGCAACTTTTTCACATGGTGGCAAATAAAATGCCTCTTCTATTTGGAAACAGGACGAAATGTAGCAAGTTGATCAATCATCAGGCAAGCTTCAAGACGCATTCCTAGTTAAGGTGTAAATATTACATAAACGACGCACATTGGGTGTGCAAATCTACATCTAGAGGATGAATGACACTGCTTTATAAATATAATTCAATTCCAACATAAAGACAAAGAACAAACAAAACCTTCGATTAGGCTGTTGCATAATGCAACTAGCATGCATAGCAAAGGAGTACACAACTAAATCTAATCTCCAATGCAAGACTCTCAAACCAACTGAAGCATGATCTATACTACCAAATAGCATTAAGAATTCCCTATTTTCTAGAAGAGAATTAGAGTTCTCAAAAGATTGCATGTCCAGTGCCAGTCCAATAATCAATCATTACAAAATAACCTTTACATGATAATATGCAGAAAATAACTACACAGCTGTTAAATTAGTAAGGCATCTCGAAGTTAACATTATCAGAGGCCTACCGTGAGACTTTTAGCAGAACAATCCAAAATAAACCAGCAGGGAATAAAAACATAAACGAGTTCCATCATCCATAAGAAAGCTGGTTTAAAAAACCTTGACGGAGCTCTTGCGGTCACTTTGAGGCCTCTTGAACTTCTTGACACGCTTCTTTACAATCTTCTTGGACAGCAGAGGGACCGCCATTTCTTCCTAATAAAAAATTTGAAGAAAAAAAAAACAAAGTCCAACCATGAAAGATGAACTAGGTTAAGATTAGGGCACATAAATGACCCCAGCATAAGAAATTGAATCGAAAAATGAATTTATGAACAAAATCAAACAGAAACGCGTTAAATTACAGAGAGATATAGGGTCAACTTGTGGAATCACTCACCGCCGCTTGCGAGAACCCTAGAGTGGAAGTGGAGGGATTTTGGGTTTAAACGGGAATTTAGTTTTATATATGGAGGAGGAGGATGGATCTGGTGTTTGGGTTACATAGTAGACTTCTTTGTTCTCGTTTTAAAGTCCAGCCAATATTTTATTGGGTTTCTACCAGAGCCTGTTGGACCTTAAAAAGTGGTGTATACGGTTATTTTAAAATATTTTTTTGAAAGTTATTTTTAAAATATTTAAAAATAACATTTATTGAAATAATTATACTGATATAATACAATTTTTAAAAAATAAGTGAATAGTTGTTTTCAGTGACATATTTAATAATGTCGGTGAAAATAAAACAATAGCTAAAGACCGTTTTTTATTGTGAATATTTTTTTAGACGTGTCTTAAATATAATCATAATCTTATTTAAAGAGAAAGGAAATAAAGTACTTTCGATGGGTCTAGAATCTACGACTTAAATAAATATAAAGGAATAAAGATGACAGCCCAAGTTGTTCCATTCTTGATATGACACATTTTTACCTTAGCAAATGATTTCAGAATTATAAAACATATATTTTAAAAAATAATTTATTGTAATTTTAAAATTATCATGAAAATTTGACGAACCAATCATTATTTTCGTTAAAATATATAAATTTAACTAATAAATAAAAATTAAGGTATAAATATAATGTGGAAAATCCATTACATCAAAAAATAAAATCCATTACATTGATAAAATATATATAAACTCCGAAAACTAAAATTTTCATTACATCAAAAAATAAATTAAGTAAAATTATGACATCCCATTTGAGGTATAACAGTATGTGGAAAATCCATTGGCTTCACGCCTTCTCCAAAACACCTACTTTTTTCCTTCAAAAAGGGAGTTAAAATTCCATTAGCGATGAAGTCAATTTTAATTTCTTCCTATTCCATCTTTCTTCCAACTTTCCTTATTCTTCTCATTCAATTTTATTTTTTTTAAATTAATTTGTTGGGGATTTTAGTTTATGTTATTTTTTATATACTCTTTAATAATAAAACCGTCGCTAAAATTGAGATCTCATTTAAAAAAAGAAAGATATCAAATATTTGAAGATTATTTTTGTATAGTACATGAATTTCTTCGCATTCTATCTTTCTTCTTTCTTTTTCTTATTTTCCCATTCAAATCAATTACTTTAATTGAAATGTAGAGACTTTTTAATTTATGCAATTCTTGTTATATTCTTTTTTTTTTAAACAAAATTGTTATCTTTTATATAAAGTGTGGTCCATGATTTATAAAGAAGAAGAAAACAAATTATAAAGAGAAAAGGAGGACCAAAAACAAATAAAAAAGAAACAAAGTTCTTTTAAACTAAAAAGAGAACAGAAAAAATCTGTTAAAGAGAAGTAGAGCTTGGCTAAGAAATGACCAAATGCAATTATAATATAGTTATCCATTTAATAATTGTGATACCAAGGCATATTTTTAATTTTTCTAATATTTTAGCTTAAATGAAAAATCAACCTTTCAAATATTTTTTTTTTTGCTATTAGTTTTTAAACTATTTTTTGGTCAAAATTAGTCACTAAACTATCTTTTCTGGTCGCTTTAAGTATGGTAGTTATCTAAGTCAAAAAAAATTATTTCGGCCAATAAGATGCTAACACATCACAAAGATTTTTGACCAATAGATAATTTAAAGACTAAAAAGAAAAAAATATCATAGTTTAGGTACTTGTTTTAACCAAAAAATAATTTACGAACTTAAAGTGACCAAAAATGATAGTTTAGGAACTTATTTTGATAAAAAAATAATTTAAAGACTAAAAGCAAACAAAAAGTATAGTTTAAGGGGTGATTTTTTATTTTAAGCCTAATGTTTTTCAGTTTATGTTTGTATCTAAACTTGTATTCCATGTTGGTTGAGCTTAACACAATTTAGATGTTGTTGATATAATAGACATGAAGACGTGGGATCAAGCAATTGGCATGTCGCTAATACTATAGACACGAGGACGTAATATCAAGCATACTTAAGTGCTTCATATTCCTCTATGGGTGGGGAGGAGTTTGATAGTATAAACATTTTATTAAATTGTATGCCAAAAAAATTATATTTCATTATGCAATTATTTATTTATAATAAATTCAATGTATGATGATGTATCACTTTAAAATTGTATCATGAAATCACTTAAAATTTTGAAGAAAAATACAAAAAAATGTAACACATTACTAGACTGTGTCACACTAAAATATTTCATATAAAAATATATTTTTATAAAATATGAAAAGATGAAAAATATCGTAATAATAATAGTAACGATTAAAAAGTATTTTAGACATTTATTAATTTAATTGACAGTCGATTACTTATGACGATAATTCAAATATAAATATTGGTCGTGTTTGGTAAACAGTTTTTTGAGCTAAAATTAGAGGTTTAAAGTATTTTTAGAGGTTTAATCAGTCAATTCCGCTAATTTAGATGTTTGGTTAATAGATGATTGTAATAGAGGATCGAGGTGAAACATCTCGTTTTGAAAAAGCTCATCTTAGGAGTTTTTGAGTTAGAAGTTTGGATAAAAAGCTTGTAAAGACTATTTTGTCCTTGATAATTATAAAAAAAAAAAACTCTAAATAACATATATTTGATTAACTAATAAAATTTTAAAAAATAATTTCATAAACAAAAAACTAATATATAAATTTAATAATTAATAAAATTATATTCAAAATATAATTTCATCGATAAGAAATTAATATACACATCTAAATTTAATAATTATTAAAATTATATTAAAAAGATAATATCACAAATAAAAATTAATATGTACATCCCCGTTTGTGCTCAATAATGATATTAAAAAATTAATTTTTATAATCTAACCAATATTAATAGATACAAAATGTTAATAACTAATAAATTATTCAAACAAGTATCAAATATAATCATGTCTTTATATGTCATTTTACTTGTTGAAATAATCAAACATCTATCAGTAAGGGTGTTCAAAAATATCCGACTCGATTGACCCGACCCGACTACCCAACTGTCTGAACATAAATAACCGGGTATTTACCCGAGAATTTTTTTTACTCGGGTCGGGTACCCGGCCTGCCATTTCTCGGGTTGGGCACGGGTCACAAAATTAAGAATTTCCGGGTACCCAGTTACAACCAGGTACCCGAATATATTTAAAATTAATATTTTTTATATTTAATATACATATTTTTATATTAAAATAATAAAAAAATCTTAAATTTTTTATATTTATATTTAATAAATACATATTTTTATACTAAACTAATAAATACATGTTTTATATTTTTATATTAAAGTAATAAAATATTTTTATATTTAAAAAATACATGTTTTTATATCCGGGTACCTAAATACCCAAATTTTTGGGTACTCATAACTTTCGGGTACCTGCAAAACCCAGATCAGGACACGGGACGCACTTTGAACTACCTGACGATTCAGATATCCGGTACTTCAGGTACTCGGACTTGAACACTCCTATCTATCAGCTATCAGTTAATCTTATCAAACACTTTTATACAATCAACTAATGTAATCCGTTAATCAAATTAGCTAATGCTATCAGCTAATTTAATCCGTTATCAGCTGCCCGTTAATTGTTAAACAATGCCATTATAAATCATATAGACAATAAGTTGTAAGGAACCATAAAAATATTTATCTTCTAAATTAATATATAATTTTCCTTTTTAAATATTGGTTATTCTAATTTTAAACTTTTTATTATATTTAAAATTTATATTTTCAAAATGCCGTATCATCACTTTTAATAACGTCGAAGAAAAGACAAAAGGTGTGATTTGAAGATAAATTCACATGCTAACTTGAGCCGAAATAACACGGGACACCAACGTGAGAAAAACGACTAAATTTGAAGGCCTTAATGTGACGTATTCCCCAACTCCCGCTCCCCTTCTCCTTCGTATGATTGTATCTAAATGATAATATAATTTATTCAGTGGTCCTAATAATAACAGGTGACGTTATTTTTTTTTATGTAATTCAAGTTTAAACAATATAATTAATGCGTGTTTTGAATATAAAAATTATATAATTAATCTTGAGAAACTATTAACTTTGAAAATTTTAAAAAACCAATTAATTAACATATAATTGGCACCGAAACTTTATAATTTAGATTTGAGCAACATCGTTTACGTGTGATTTGAATATAAAAATTATGTGACTAATCTCAAGAAACTAATAACTTATTAACCTTGAAAATTTTAAAAATCCAATTAATTAACATATAATTGGTCCCGAAACCTGCAATTCAAGTTTGAATAACATAGTTTACGTGTGTTTTGAATATAAAAATTATGTGACCAATTTCAAGAAACTAATAACTTTTTAACCTTGAAAAAAAATAGAAATCCAATTAATTAACATATAATTGGCACTGATTTTTTTTTTTTCGCTAGACATAGGATGAGCAAGTGCATTGAATTTCAAATGGTTAAACCTATTGCATAAAAATTAGGGGTGTGCATAATTAACCGTAACCGTTAACCGGTATAACCGTTATATTTTACAGGTTAATTAACTGAACCGTTAAAGGTAAACAGTTTCGGTTAACCGAACCGTTAAAAATGATGATTAATGGTTACAGTTACGGATTTTGACTAATAGTTAACCTACAGGTTAACCGTTATTAAATTATTTATATATATATTTAAAATATAAAATAACTTTTTAAAAAAATTAACTCACAGATACAAATATACACGCCCCTTTTTAATTCTAAACCCAATTTCTAAAGTGGAGGTTTTATTTACCTTATGATTATTATATGTTAGTTAAAGATTTGTCTTTAAAACTTTGATGGTGGTTTTTATGTCTTGAACTTTGATGGTGTATTGCTAAAATGTTATTTTTATGTGCTGCAAACTTTTTAAACTTTAAGCTTTAAAATATTATGAAGCTTGTGTTTTTTGTCTTATGTTGAAACTTTATAGTATGTAAGTATTTTTTAATTATGACGTAAGTGATTAGAATATCTTTATTTAAGTATTTGTGAATATTTTAATATAGTATTTATAGAAAAGATAATTATATTATTCTCTAAAAAAATAGTGAACACGTGGGAAAAATTTGTAATAGGTTACATGTTAACCTATAACTGAACTGTCGGTTAACCGCGTCTTAATGGTTAACAATTTCTTAATGGTTAGGTTAAGGTTAGCAAAATTTAATAACCGCTATAACGATTAACAGACTGTTTGGGCTAAACAGTACGATTAACCTACCATGAACACCCCTAATAAAAATGAGATCCAAAATCAAGCATCGAGATTTAGTTATCATATTAAAAGGCGAACTTTATAATAAATTCCAAAACAATATATATAATATGATACTTTAATCATGATTGATGATTGATAACGAACGCAAGATGTTTAATCACCGTTGGGTATAGGTAGAGTTTTCTATCATTAATCAATTCGATTTAGCATTAAGATGATAAAATAAATAATCTACTCAATTAGAATTAACGTCATGATTAGAGTCGAATCAGATCGAAATTAAAAATATAAACCTGGTAGTTCACTAATTATATAACAGTATAGAACTAATTTACTCCAATTTAATAATATACTCATACGGGACAATTGTTGTACAAGCATGTATGATTTATAGTCAGAGACATATTGACGTTGAAGAGTAAACCTATATTGGTGTAAATATATTTGAAAAATTAGAATTATCTTACACCGACATAATTGTGTTTTAGAAGGTAGAAAAACGTACTCTTGTGAAATTAAGTATTGATAAGTAACAATGGTTGTGCAAGCAAGCATGAGTTTTATATTTCAAGATTGATTTAGGGTTTTAAGATTTTTCAAAGAGATTATGAAAATCAAAATCGTTTTAGATTTTAAATACTCAAATCGATTACAACTTAGGTTTCAAAATGGTTTCAACCAAAATAGCTTTTCCAAAGGAAAAAAGGTTACACGATTAATAAAAAATTGTTTTGCGAGGTAAGCGTGTTTATTTGAGAAATAAAAAAAACTATTACTTTTAATTTTTAATAATTATTTTTTTAAAAATTAAAATTTTTATTAAATTATTTGACATGAGTGTCAATGTATTTAACCAGATTTTTTTACATAACTAATAAGTCTACTTAAAATAGTTATCGAATAATAGTTTAAATTCTTATTTCTGACCAAAAATAATTTAGTAGCTCAAAGCAAAAATAAAATAATTTTAGGGCTGCTTTTTTATTTAAGCAAGAAAAATCTTCATTTCTTAAGGTAAACTACATTTCATTTACTTAACTTATTTTCGTGTTTTTATTTTGATCACCTAATAATTATTTTTGATAAAATCGTACCTAGCATCACGTTTCTTTTCTATTGTGGTATGTTGTTATCAAGTTTGACTATTGACTTAAAGGAATTTGTCCTAATTCGAAATAACTCGTCCTCAATATTGAAAAATCATATTAATTTGTTTCTCATTTTAATTTGAAATAATTTAATATTTATTTTTATTAATTTAATAATTATTTCAAATTAAAATTAGAACTAAATTGATAAAAAAAAATTAAATATTGAGAATTTATTAAATTATTTCAAATTAGGACCAATTTGATTGAATGTGCAAGTTTTAGAGACTAAAGTTGTTATTATACCATGTCAACTCACAATTTAACGGTCAAATTTAACAGTGCGATACCAAAATATAAAAAAAAACTAACATTAAATACTATTTTGCCAAAAATATAGTTAGTGGCTAAAACAGAAATACATGAATATATAAGGTACTAATAGGCAATTTATCCTTTTATTGGTAGGTCAAAGGACCTAAGAGGCACTAAGATGCATCCGTCGCTAATTAAAAAAAAGAACTACGAATATCAAATATAAACTATAAAATGTCATAAAATGTACATAAATTATATAAAAAAACTTCAGTTAAAAGATACTGAAATGCTTAGAACTTAAACGAGCATTCGTTTGCGTGCGTGTGTGTTCACGTTAAAAAAATGAAGAAAAAACAAATACTTGCGTTGAACTGCAGGAGAGTCCTGAAAATCCTCCTCACCCCAAAAAGCAGTAATTGCTATCTTGCTGTTTAAGCACAAGTGTAAGCCATACCCAACTCCCCCACATGCATGTATGTATATATATAAGACAAGCTCATTTCTTTTTCTCTACGCTGATTATATTTCACATTACTTATTATTTCTTGATTTTCCCCTTCTTTCTTTATTACCAAACATAGCGCAAGTTGCAAAGTCCATGTAGTTCTTCACTCAGCTACTTCCCTTCCTTCAACCTTTCTCCATTTCCACAAAAAGGGTTTTTGATCCGTGCTTAAAACAAACCCAGTGTTCAAAATCATGGTAAGCTTACATTCATATGATCTTTCACGTATTTTCTGTTTTCTGGGTTGATTTTTTTTATGTTTATAAGATGCTTAAAAGTTAAATTCTTGAAGAAAGAACTTTACGGAACGTTTTTTTTTTTTTGCCTTTTCCTTTTGGAGATATGCATGATATTAATGTCTTGATTTGATTCATTGTATTTGAAGATGATTTCATATTAGTTCTTTAGTGTCAACTAAGAAAGTGTCGCTAATGTGTTAACAGGCTGAAGAAATGGTGATTGAAAACGGAAAGTTCGAGGATTGGCGAGGGTCAAAGGCGGATCCTGGAAGGCATGACGGTGTTCTGGCTGCAGGCATTGCCTGTGGTGAGTTTGGTTTTAGAACTTTTTGTTTGTTTTGAAGTTGCATTTAAGTGAAACCCCACCACTTAATTTGATTCGTTTAGGATTAATAATTCGTGGTTTTGATTGTTGTTGCTAATGGCATTAAATTATGCAGTGGTTGAGGTATTAGAGAACATGGTGTTCTTATCCAACGCCACGAACTTCGTCGCCTATTTTCTCAAGTCAATGCATTACTCCGCCGCGGAATCTGCAAACATGGTCACTAATTTCATGGGAACCTCTTTTTTGCTGACGATATTTGGAGGTTTCGTCAGTGATTCTTTCCTCACAAGATTCAAGACATTCATCATCTTTTGCACTCTCGAGTTATTGGTATCATTACATTTTTAATGAACTCCTTGTAATGTTCGATTTTGATACACAAATTAAACCAAAAAACCCAAAATTATATTGGATTCAGGGACTCGTCCTGCTGACAATTCAAGCTCAAAACAGCCGATTGTTGCCGGAGGTAAACAGCAAGCCTTCCAAGACCCAAGAGGCTATTCTTTACACCGGCCTTTATGCGATAGCTGCCGGCGTTGGCGGGGTTAAGGCTGCCTTGCCTGCTCATGGGGCTGATCAGCTTAACCACAGCAACCAGAGTCTCATCTCTTCCTTCTTCAATTGGTTCTTCTTTTCACTATGTTTCGGTGGCCTCATTGCCTCCACTGTCATGATCTGGATCGAAGAAAATTTGGGTTGGAATTGGAGTTTCAAGATATCGGTGGCGACACTAAGTGTAGCACTCTGCATTTTCTCGATGGGGTTCCTGATTTATCGATACAAACGCCCCGGTGGAAGTCCATTGACAAGAATTTACAAGGTAAACAACAACAGCAAAGTTAACAAATTTTCATCTAGTTTTGTTGGAAATGCCTCTAATTTTGGTTCATAACTTTGTTTACTCGGTTCTGGTTTATCAAGGTGCTCGCTTCAGCTATCCGAAACAGGAAAATGTCGCCACCGGAGGCAGAGAATACAGAAATTGGTAGTGAAAAGAGAAACCGGGACAAGCTCAGGTTCCTAAACAAAGCATTAATTGGCGACTCCGTTACCGTCACCGAGGTCGAAGAAACAAAGACATTCCTAGGCCTCCTCCCCATCTTTGCAAGCACCATTATGATGAACTGCTGCCTAGCTCAATTGATGACATTCTCAGTTCAACAAGGGAACATCATGGACAGATCACTTAACAATTTCAACATCCCAACTCAGTCATTATCAGTGTTCCCTTTATTCATCATGCTGGCCTCGATACCGTTATACGAGTATTTCATACGCGTGTTCAGATTAAAGAACATCGACCGTCCTGGCATGCTCAAAATGTTCCAACCGCTGAGGCGGATCGGACTCGGGTTGGCTCTTGCATCAGGCTCAATGGCTGCTGCTGCTATAGTCGAGGTTAAGAGGCGTGAGGCAGCGAACAACGGAGTCATCTTATCTGTTTTCTGGCTCGGGTGGCAGTACATGTTACTCGGCATATCCGATATGTTGACGCTCGGGGGAATGCTTGAATTCTTCTACTCAGAGTCCCCGGATAGCATGCGGAGTATGAGCACAGCGTTGTCTTGGTGCTCGACGTCGATGGGGTACTTCATCAGCTCGGTGCTGGTAGCGATATGCAACTCGGTGAGCGGACATTTTGGGAAAGAATGGCTGGGAGGAAGGGATCTGAATCGTACACGTTTGGATCTGTTTTACACCCTCCTTTGCATTCTTAACTTCATCAATCTGTTGAACTACATTTTCTGGGCAAGAAGGTACTGAAAATATCCGAGAAACAAATATGCTATAGTATTATTTAAACTATGCTCAACTGGTATTGTAAAGCTTAACGTTGCTCTTGTTAATGCTTGTTGTTCTAAGACTAGATGTGTGGCACAGTTGAAGAAATAGAATTATACATGCATGTAACTGTAAATTAATTTCAAAAATTGTACTTATATGAACATTGTAAATTTCACAAGCCGTTGAAATAAGATGAAGTTGAATTGAATGCACCGTGGAAAGATTCCTCCACAAATCAATCTGTCAATTGTTTGACTTTTTAAAATAATTTTAATATTCTCATTTAAATCTAATAATTGACTGGTAACACTAACAACTAGTTGATCTAAAAGAATGAAACCCTATATCGTTTAAATAAGGTCAAAAATTTTAAATTCTGATATTATAAATAAAAAAATTAAATTAAAAAAATTATTTTATATTAAATATCTATAAAATTTAATCTAAATTAATTAACTAATAAATGATTAAAACAAAATTGACCGATAGCGTTACGCAAGGGAGTTCATGAATCATGCGGGAAATGTGGCATGGAATTTCATCGCATTTAATGCTTCTTGTTTGTTGTACCTTGAGTTTCATATTTTTAATTGAAAATGTTTCCACTCGTTATATTTATATTATAAGTTAAAATTATTAAAAAATATTATAAGTTAAAAAATATTTGTGGGTTAAATTGAATTACAAATTTTAGTTTCTTATACTTTGTGTCTATTTTTTTGAATAAATTATAATTATATTCCAAGTTAGAATTTTTTTTTAGAGTAAATTATAGTTTTTTTCTGAAAGCAAAAGGATTCTTTTATAATATTGCATTACAAATTTTTTGAAAATTGTAATCACTTATTTTTGTCCGAGTTTTTAATACTTTTAGTATTATTGTAATAATAATATTATTAATCTTAAAAAAATAATTAAAGTGTAAAAAAAAAGTAGTGGGTGAAGGTGGTCCACGTCACCCCTTAAACAACCCCCTTTGCCTATAAATATGAGGCATGGGGGGAGGAAGAAGAAGCATGAGCCGGTAGTGGTGCCATTAAGAGAGCCATGCTCTCGGGCTGCCAAGGACCGGGGCAGTGTCCTCGGTCCTAACCAGTTCGATCGGGGTCCTATTTTAGATCCGATCTAATTATTTTTTGGAGAAGTCGTGGTAGATCTCAGTGGGGTTCAGCCGGGTTTCGTCATTCGAACTCATAATTAGATATATTTTCTTTTCTTTTTATTTATGTTGCAATTTTTATGATTAAATGAAGTAGTAGTTAATTTAAAATTGTGTTTTTAGTTTGTATGTTTATTTATGTTTTAGATTAGTATTTATTATGTTTTAAATTTGTTTTATATTAATATTTTATTTATGTTAGATTTATTTTTATAAGTTAGATTAATATTTATGTATGTATGTTTTAGATTAGTATTTTATTTATGTTAGATTTGTTTTTATTTATGTGTTAAATTAATAGTTATGTATGTATGTTTTATATTAGTATTTTATTTATGTTATACTAGTATTTTATTATATTAGTATTTATTTATATTTTTATCGCAATGTATTTATTTATATTTGCCATGTTTTTTAAGTTTGCATAACGAATATATATTTTATCAATGTGGTGCCCTTTTATTCGAGTGTAAACGGGGCCAGTATCAGGCGTAGTGATAGTGGTTGGGCGTTTACTCTCGAATAACGGGGCCTTTAAAATCTATTCGCGCTTATAACCAAATTTTAATTTAACCGTCACTTTAATCCGGAAAGTCTAATATTAATAAAGCGGTAATTATTAAAGTACTAATTTTGGGCGGTGTGGGGGTGCTAACCATTCCCCATCCGTAACCGACTCCCGAACCCATCAATTTTAAATATATGGTTTTTACGGTGTCCGGTCCACCTTGAGTGGCCTGTGGCAAGTCCATTTTTAAAGAAAACACGAGTTTTATAAAACTCCATGCGGAAGACAATATTTTTAAAACAAAAAAACCCCGCAAACACACCTTTTTTTTAGCGAGAGGGACATCGCTACAGATGGCGACTCCGCTGGGAAAATTTTTGTTTTTCAAAAACAAATGAGAGTCGAGCTTTTTTCAAATAATTACCGCTTTATTAATATCGGAAATTCCGGATTAAAGTGACTATTAAACTAACATTCGGTTATAATTGCGCGTTTGTTTAAACACATTTAAAATATGGCATATAAACCCATTTTTTTAAGTGGGGGGGAAACGATAATGCTTTCGTGGATATATCGTTCTCTCGTATGGGCCTAGCAAGTACCTTCGGGGCTCGAGTACCTTATACTTTCGTGAGGATATCGTTCCTTCGTATGGGTATAAGCGAATGGGTCCCCCTGAGTTGAACCTGGTTGAAAGGAGCCTATAATGGGTGATGATCGGGGGCCTTGCTACTCTTAGTAGAGGACAGCAAGGACAATTCAGGTACATCTTAGCACCAAAACTGCATATAGTGAGCCGTAGGAGCCAACCCGTTAGAGCCATGTGAAACTTTGTCCGATTAGTGGTCACCCTACTTAGGCTCTGGTGCCTTATTTCTTGTTTATGTACAGTTTTTATTACTCTATTTTCATTTGTTTTATTTAATTATTTTATTTGGTACTAACTCGTTTCATTCTATTCTCATCGCATTGATTTCGCTTGCATCATTGCACAACATCATCACAATCTTAATTTTGCATTGCATCAATTTAGGACACATTTTGCATGCATATACATTCGTTTTCAAAATAAGAAAACTGACTCTAGGGGTGCCCTATGACAGTGATACTAGATAAAGTAGAAGATCAGTTAGCTCAGCATCCATACGGAACCCTATACAAAACAAAGATGGCGAACGATGAAAGAGTGAAAAAATTGAGCAAGATCAGAAAGAATTGCAAGTGAACATAGCCAAGCAGGTTGAGGAACAGTTGGCGAGAGTCCAACAAGATATGAGGGAACAACTTGCAAAGTCACAACAAGACATGCTGGGCCAAACGACACAAATGCTGGATTAAAACTTCCCAAGCTTGGAGAGACCTCTGTTGAAAATCCCACTGCAAATCCTAAACCCACTATTGAGGACGAGGATCTTATGTATCCTCCGGGGTTCGCGCCCACTCAAATCAGGATACAACCAAAAACTCAACCTCAGGTGATCATTTCTCAGGGAAAATCTCATCTACATCAGGCTGGTACTTTGATCCCGATAAATCAGCCATCAGCATCAGAAGTTAAGCTCGGGGGCAATCAAGCTGAAAATTTTATCTCAGAAATGGATCATCTGTTTGAGACCGAGAGGCCGAAGGTAGAAGCTTCAAATGAAATCGAATATCGATGTAAGAGACTCGAGGATAAGCTAGAGGCTATGGGAGTAGAGGGTACCTTCAGTGGATTCGATGCCAGTGAACTCAGTCTTATCCCGGATTTGGTTTTACCTCCTAAATCCAAGGTCCCAGAGTTCGAGAAGTATGACGGGACAAGTTGTCCCCGCGCTCATCTTACTATATTCTGTCGAAGGATGACATGATACGGCCGAGACGACAAGCTGTTAATTCACTGTTTTCAGACAGTCTATCTGGATCTGTCACCCAATGGTATAATCAATTGAACCGATATCATATCAAATCCTAGAGAGACTTGGCCAAACCTTTTCTGGAGCAGTAGCGACACGTCAATAACATGATGCCAGACCGGTGGACGTTGCAACAGTTGAAACAAAGCATAATGAAAGCTTCAGGCAGTACGCTCAGCGCTGGAGGGATATATCAGCTCAGGTCCAACCCCCGCTCAGTGAGATAGAGACGGTGGTCATATTTGTACAAACTTTGGAGGGACCGATCTTGGGTCGCTTGATAGGCAACGCGACTACCAATTTTGCCGACCTTGTGTTATCTAGTGAGCTCATCGAGAATACTTTCAAGACTGGCAAAATTAACGATGGGGTAGTTCGTCCAATAAGAAGCCTTACCATGGAAGGAAAGACCAGGAATTGAAATCTTCGGGAGTTTACAATGCCAATTATTCTAAGCTCATCACAGTTGTACAACCTAAGGCCGTGCCAAGTGCTCACGTTACCTCAAGCCAAGGTTCTGGTCAGAGGAAGAACGCTGAGAAGATAGAGTTCACTCCCCTGTCGATGTCGTATGGAGATCTGTACAAGGATTTGCTAAAAGCCCATATAGTGGTACCTTTCCACCATGCTCCGACGCAACCCACATTCATAAGTGGTATGATCCTAACGCAAATTACGAATATCATGCTGGACAGGTGGGCCACACGATTGAAAATTGTTGGGTCTTTAAGAGGCTGACAGAAAATTACCTCAAGCTCAGTGTTATAAGTATTGAAAACCCTGCAAGTTTAGCCACAAGTGGGAATCCCTTACCACAACATGAAGACCCTAAGTGAGAACTTTTGAAACCCAGTATTAGGGCATGCCCCATTATTAAGGATCTTATTTTGAAATGCTGGATATTAAGCTATTCCGACCCTTGTAGGTCCGCTTGTAGTTTTTTTCTCTTTCAAAATAACACTTTTTGGATTAATTTCACTGTTTCAAGCCTGGGGACAGTGGAAATCTCTTGTAAGGGCAAGGAACTACAAGTTTTAATGAAATGAACATTTTTGTTCAACTATGTTGACTCTGATTTGAAGATTGTTGTGATCGCACTTATGGATAAAGGAAATTAGAAATCGTGAAAACAACAAATGTTTGAATGGTATTATGATCTAATTTGGGGGCATTACATTTTCCATAAATGGATAAAAGAAAAAGCCAATATATACTCTGAGGGATCAAGTTTGATGTGTAAAACTTCTTGGGGCATCCATTCGAAATAAATGAGAATACCTGGAGTCGGTTGAGGTTGTGGGTATCATGTTAGAGACTATAAATCTGACAAGACCAATGAGATGTCAGGGGCACCCCTCTGAGGACCAAAAATTACATTCACACGTTCAAATCAATTTGCATGTAGGATAAAATGCATACATCTTACATACATTTAGGTTGTCATGCATCTAGACTAGACACATAGGATAAAATGCATACATCTTACATACATTTAGGTTGTCATGCATCTAGACTAGACACATGTATTAGGCATAAATTTAGGTGCACTCACGGTGCATTTATTTGTGCGTGCGAACTGGTCCAGGGAAGAGATCGAAGAACCTCAGCCAAGTGGCCAACAACACAACTGCCAACCTCTAGCCATGAAGAAGGCCAAACATGTAGAAGAGCTGAAACATCAATAAAAGATAACAGTGACAAATTTTGTGAGCATTTACTGATTAATATTTTTTTCATTTTTAGGTCATACATCTCCTCTAGTAGAGCAGCATAAGTAGCATTTTTCAGATCTTGCCTTCGTCATTGTTGATAGACCAATATTTCCATATTTTGCTTTACCGCTGATGGTGCAACAATATAGACATCCTAAAGATCTCGTTTCTCCGTTGATGGTGCAACAGATCTGAACATTTCCCCAAGCAGATGAATTTCTATTCAGGTATTGTTTCTCAGTTGACGGTGCAGCCAGGTCTAATTTTTTCTCGAGTTTAACGGTGCAGCCGGGTCTAATTTTTTCTCGAGTTTTACTTTTTTGTACAGTTCAAGAAAAAAGAAGAATCGTCAAAAGAAAAATTGAAAAAAATTGAAAAAAGAGAATAATTCAAAGAAAAATTGGAAAAAATCAACAAAAGTAAAATGAAAAAATAAAAAAAAAAAACAAAAAATCAAAAGAAAATTTATCAACTTTCATCGCCCAATCCAGTCCTCCGTTGATGGAGTGGTCGGGTCCAAGCTCCTGTTGTCCTTAGATCCTACTCTCCGCTGATGGTGTAGCCGGTTTTAGGTCGTCATTGTCCAATCCAGTCCTCCGCTGATGGAGTGGTCGGGTCCAAGCTTTCGTCGTCCTCGGATCCTGCTCTCCACTGATGGTGTAGCCAGTTTCAGGTCGTCATTGTCCAATCCAGTCCTCCGTTGATGGAGTGGCCGGGTCCAAGCTCTCGTCGTCCTCAGATCCTGCTCTCCGCTAATGGTGTAACCGGTTCTCGATCGTCATTATCCGATCCAGTCTTCCGCTGATGGAGTGGCCGGGTCTAAGCTGCTGTCGTCCTCAAGTCCTGCTCTCCGCTGATGGTGTATCCAGTTCCAGGACGTCATCATCCGATCCAGTCCTCCGCTGATGGAGTGGCTAGGTCCAAGCTGTTGTCGTCCTCTAATCTTGCTCTCTGCTGATGGTGTAGCCGATTTCTGGTCGCTATTATCCGATCTAGGCCTTCCGTTGATGGAGTGGATAGGCCCCAGTTGCTGCTATCCTACTTCTCCGCCAATGGTGTAGTAGGGTTCCAGTTAATGTTCTACCTCTCCGTTGATGGCGATGTTAGATCCAACTTTACTGATTTTCAAGTTCTCTTTATTAATGTTGTAAGTAAAAAAAGAAAAAAAAGAAAAACAGAAATGAAGAAAAAAATCAAATCAAAATAAGCTTTCATCTACCGATCCTGCCTCTTCGTCAGAGTTGTAGCTGGAACAAATCTTCAGACATTGCCTCTTCGTCGGTGTTGTAGCTTGGTCAAATCTAACTTTCGGTTCCGCCTCTTCGTCGGTTTTGTAGTTGAACCTAATTCACTAAATTCTGGTATTGCCTCTTTGTCAGTGTTGTAGTTAGATAAATTCACTAACTCTTGATCTTGCCTTTTCGTCGATGTCGTAGTTGGATCAACATTACTAACTTTAGACCATGCCTCTTTGTCAGTGTTGTAGCTTGGTCAAAATTCACCAACTTTCAAGTTTTATCAATGTTGTATCAAAAAAGGAGGAAAAATAAAGAGAAAAAGAAAAAAA
This sequence comes from Hibiscus mutabilis, assembly GCA_019671005.1. Classification (NCBI taxonomy): domain Eukaryota; kingdom Viridiplantae; phylum Streptophyta; class Magnoliopsida; order Malvales; family Malvaceae; genus Hibiscus; species Hibiscus mutabilis. The sequence continues at coordinate 85,113 of JAGYYJ010003150.1, forward strand.
GTCAAAAAAAGAAAAAGAGAAAATGAAGAAGTTGTCAGTTTCCTGGTCTTGTCTGTTCGTCAGAGTTGTAGCTGGATAAGACATCAGAACTTTCATCCATCAGTCTTGCCTCCTCGTCAGTGTTGCAGCTGGATCGAATTTTTTAGACCCTGCTTCTTCGTCGATGTTGCAGTTGGGTCGAACTCTCTTTAGGTATTAGCTTATTATCAATAATGTAGCAAGTGAGACTCATTTTGCTTCCCCAACAAACAACCCCCTATTTTGAAGGTTTTGCTTCCCCAAGAGTGACAAGGTGGATCAATCAAGACAAGAAAGAAGACCTGCGCCGAAGAGAAAGAAGATCTACCGAAGAAAGAAAACACGTGTCAAAAGGGGAGAAGTTCATCCAGACCGGACAAAAATGGTCATTCTTTTGTCTTTGCTCTATTCCTGTTGCACAACAATGAGCAAAGAGGGGCAACTGTAATCACTCATTTTTGTCTGGGTTTTTAGTACTTTTAGTATTATTGTAATAATAATATTATTAATCTTAAAAAAATAAAAATAAATAATAAATAATTAAAGTGTAAAAAAAAGAAAGTAATGGATGAGAGTGGTCCACGTCACCCCTTAAACCACCCCATTTGCCTATAAATATGAGGCATGGGGGGAGGAAGAAGAAGCATGAGCCGGCAGTGGTAGATCTCAGTGGGGTTCAGTCGGAGTTCGTCATTCGAACTCCTAGTTAGGTGTATTTTCTTTCCTTTTTATTTATGTTGTAATTTTTATGATTAAATGAAGTAGTAGTTAATTTAAAATTGTGTTTTTAGTTTGTATGTTTATTTATGTTTTAGATTAGTATTTATTATGTTTTAAATTTATGTTTTATATTAATATTTTATTTATGTTAGATTTTTATAAGTTAGATTAATATTTATGTATGTATGTTTTAGATTAGTATTTTATTTATGTTAGATTTATTTTTGTTTATGTTTTAAATTAATAGTTATGTATGTATGTTTTAGATTAGTATTTTATTTATGTTATATTAGTATTTTATTATATTAGTATTTATTTATATTTTTATCGCAATGTATTTATTTATATTTGCCATGTTTTTTAAGTTTGCATAACGAATATATATTTTGTCAATGCGGTGCCCTTTTATCCGAGTGTAAATGGGGCCAGTATCAGGCGTAGTGATAGTGGTTGGGCGTTTACTCTCGAATAACGGGGCCTTTAAAATCTACTCGCACTTATAACCAAATTTTAATTTAATCGTCACTTTAATCCGAAAAGTCTAATATTAATAAAGCGGTAATTATTAAAGTACCAATTTTGGGCGGTGTGGGGGTGCTAATCCTTCCCCATCCGTAACCGACTCCCGAACCCATCAATTTTAAATCTTTGGTTTTTACGGTGTCCGATCCACCTTGAGTGGCCGGTGGCGACTCTATTTTTAAAGAAAACACGGGTTTTATAAAACTCCACGCGGAAGACAATGTTTTCAAAAAAAAAAACGCAAACACCACATTTTTTTAGCGAGAGAGACATCGCTACAAAAGTCGTAATTGAATTTTTGGGAGAACTAGAAATATTATTTTATTATTGTGTTAATTATAATTTTATATTTAATCACTAGAAATTATTTGGTATGGAGTAAATTCAGAAATAACATGAAAAATATTTCAAGCATAACAATAAAAATGATGCTTTTTAAACATCTATCGTTATGGTAATATTTATTTATTTTCTTGGTCCTTTGATAATAAAAAAAATTAATATCATAATAGCATAAACAATGTTTGTGGTACATATTATATATAGTGAATTATCATTTGCAAACAAATATAGAATTATTTCAAGCATATTATATACATTTACACGAATCAAATTATTAACATGTACATAATTAAATAGTTATAATAAATTACAAAATACGAGACAAAGAAACCGCAAACACAAAAGGTAAATTACTTTGAAAATTAAATCAGCATGATGCAGCGGGGTTGCCACATGTAAATTATGAGTCAATTGATCCCACTTGATTTGTCTTGGTATAGGATTTTCGAAAAGTTAAATAGGGTTTGCAAAGAATTTGTATAGAAATTTTCATTAAAAATATTAGAACTGACCCCACTTGATTTGTTGGGTATGAGGTCAAGAATATTTATATTGTAGAGGTATGAGAATCCTCGTACCTTATACTCTACTCTGATCCTACTATATAAAAATTATGGCTCTGCCACTGACATGATGTACTACTCGAAACACATAAGAATATATTAGAATCTTTACGACTGTTAAATTACCCGTGTGATTCTCTTAAATATTTAAATCGAAAATTATTTATTAAAACATGCTTGAATTCATAACTTATAATATGTTACCATAATGTCACGGGCCGTGAGTTAAGGTCCGAGTCATTGGCACCACAGGGTGCCCAAGAGATTCAAAGGAACACTTGGGGCTTGAAGAGACGACCTGACTGACCCGGTCCGTAGGAAGATCCAATAAGCTTATCCATCCACACCTATGTGAACATAGGAGATTCTTTCCATAGTTGGCTAAGGAATATTCTTGCCATTACGCCTTGTGGTTGGTAGAGTTGTATCTAGGCAGTTGATGTAAATCAGTAGGGACCGTCGGATTAGAGGGGACTCAACTATAAATAGAGGTTTCCCCACCTCAGTAGTAATCATCATTCTTTTCATCTATTCTTGAGTAATAGAGAGCGCATTCACTCTAAATTCTCTAAGATGTTCTTCTTTTATTCTTCGTGTTCTTTCAGAGTTCTTCGTAGTCGATCTCATAGTTTGCTCCCGCTAAGAACGATCTTGCGTTCTTCAGTGCCTTGAAAGTTTGATCTTTCAGAGTGAAGATTCATACATACTTAGTCGTTTGTCTCAAGGACTCGACTAAAGTCGCACGGTGGGCTAGTTCATAAATCTAGCCACGTGACAGTTGGTATTAGAGCCACGGTTGGTGAACAGATGGTTCGTGGAAGGCACTGTTCGAGATGGCAACAAGGAAAGCAGGAAACGCTGCAGCACAGAAGGGTGATGAGGCTTAAGCTGTCGAAGGAAGGACCCAGAGGCATAGAGACTTTATGGCGTTGTGTGAGAAGATATGGGCCAGATTCGAAACCACCAGGGTCAAGGAAAGAAGCCTCATGATTGCCAGGGAGAACCTCGAGGTGAAAGACCAGGAGGTGAGTAGATGGCATATCGGGCATGACAGACAAAGTGGAGGGACGAAGTGATGCGGTTGGAGTCAAGGTGAAGGCTTCAACAAAGATGGATGGGACTTCGCATGGTGAGGAGAAGTCATCGAGGTGGGAGAACAAGCCCTGAAAGCTAGCCCGACCATGGGAAAGGAAGCCACAAATGTGTTTTTATTGTGACGGCGAGTATTGGTCGAGGGATTGTTCGGAGAAAGCTAACATTTCAACCATCAAGGTAAACGATGAGTCTTTGAGAAGGGAAGCTAAAGCTGGCATGATTGTTTCGTCTACAATAGTCAAGCTGGAGGTGCAGCGGAAGTGTTTTCATTGCGAGGGGCCACACAGTTGGCTTGATTGCCCCGACAGAGCCAAGTTGAGGGTAGAGAAAGTGCAATGGAATTGCTTTCATTGGAAGGAGCCACATCGTTGGCGTGATTGCCTACATAGAGTCAAGCAGTCCAAGGTACATGACAAGCCCGAATAGAGCGAGGCTTTGAAGCTCGATTCGTTATGTGAAGAGCCACCGTTGGGCAAGATGGAAGGTGCATTGAACTTCATGGAAAAAGAAGTGGCAATGCAAAATAGGGCGTCGGACTTTAATGGAAAAGAAGGGCCGATGCATTTTAAAGTGAATGCAATGGAGTTCATACCGAATAAGGTACATCTCGAACACAATCTTTGTGTTTTTGGTTTTATTTATCCAGTTTGTTGGGTGTAGACAGCATAAAACCTAACCCATCAAGGTACATCTCGAACACAATCTGTGTTTTTTGTTTTAATTTGTCCGGTTTGTTGGGTGTAAGCAGCAGAAACCTAACTCATCATATGGAGAAAGTTCAAAGGCGACATCTAAACCTTTGTTTGATGATCATGAGGATCTAAAGGGAGATAGATCCAAACTGATAGGAAGGAGTTCCTACGATCGAGATGTGCAAGGTGGTTCGACGAGAGATGTTACATGGCGGCGGCGATCGAAGTGAAGAGTCCATATGGGTGGACGGCCCAACACGAGTTAGGTGCTCTTTATGGGAAGAGCGGTCCTTATAGGGGACAACCAAGCCCGATTGCGAGTTGGAAGAAAGCTAAGGTGCCAAAGAGGTCCCATGATCGTTTTAAACTTTATTCTAGAGTGGCGACGAGGGCGTCGCCAAATTTGGTGAGGGAGAATGTCACGGGCCGTGAGTCAAGGTCTGAGTCATTGGGACAACAAGGTGCACACCAGGGTGCCCAAGAGGTTCAAAAGTACACTTTGGGCTTGAAGAGACCACCAGACTGGCCTGATCCGTGGGGAGATCCAAGAAGGCTTATCCATCCACACCTATGTGAACATAGGAGATTCTTTCCATAGTTAGCTAAGGAATATTCTTGTCATTGTGCCTTGTGGTTGGCAGAGTTGTATCTAGGTCGTTGATGTAAATTAGTAAGGACCGTCAGATTAGAGGGGACTCAACTATAAATAGAGACCTTCACACTTTAGTTGTAATTATTCATCTTTTCATCTATTATTGAGTAATAGAGAGCGCATTCACTCTAAATTCTCTGAGTTGTTCTTCTTTTATTCTTCGCGTTCTTTCAGAGTTCATTGTAGCTGATCTCATAGTTTGCTTTCTCTAAGAACGATCTTGCGTTTTTCGGTGCCTTGGAAGTTTGATCTTCTAGAGTAAGGATTCAAGCTTACTTAGGTGTTTGTCTTAAGGACTCGACTAAGGTCGCACGGTGGGCTAGTTCAGAAATCTAGCCACGTGATAGATCTTGTCACGCCCCTAGAGTTCCAATTCCAGGGAACGTGCGGCCTTAGGCGCCTCCTAACACTACTCGGTCAAATTCGTGCCTAAGTAAGCCTTCAACCAACCTTACGAGAACTACTGCTCGATAAAGGCTCGGATAAGCCCTCAAGACTTCGATGGATGCAGAAGCTTTAAGCACTAAGGTGGCTACTCTTAGCCACTCGAGAGGCAACTAGAACAAAGAGCCAAAGAACCAAGAACAACTGAAAGGGACAAGGGAGAAACTAGAGTAAATGCCAAGAGTTGTATTACTCTTCTCAAATGAGAGAATAGATGGAATGAGATGATACAAATGAGAATGAGATGCTCTCTATTTATAGTTGAGCTCAAACTCAATCAATGGTCCATATCGATTTACACAGATGGTCAGGATTAGCCCAATTAAATACAAAATCTTTAATCTAAGGAAACTTTATCAAATCCTATCTAATTACATCAATTAGTAGGAAACTTTCCTCGGATCGGTGATCTCTCTCGATATGGCAAGATTCCCCCTCAATCTTATCTGATTTGTTGTCACTTGCCATTTCTGAAAAGGGCTCTCTAGCATTCTCCAAGTGTTGGGCCAAGTCTGGTGGTCTTGGCAAGCCCGATGTCCGGAATGGAACCACTCTGTCAGATACTTGCGCCACTGTCTCAGTCCAAAGAATTTGGGTCGTGACAATAACAACTATGTAAATCTAATTAAAACTCGATAAACCTTCTTTTAATTTTTTTTCATGTGAATGTTTCATTTTGTGTCTAAGAATCCTATAAAAAATGGCACTAAACATGTAACTAATCAATCCGAATTTCTTTACCATTGGGTGGGTTCTATGTTTGAGAATAAATTCTTGCATTTGGCCGGCAAGAATTAAATATTAGGGAATCAAATATCATGCAGCAATATGGACACATCGTGGTTCACATCTATGATCTACCTACAAACCTACATCGCTAATTTGTGCCCAAATTTTGGAAAACAGGAAGTCATCGTCTTGGCACTCTCATCCGTGACAGCTTGGACGCGTTATCATTCCCCCATTTATTCTGAACATTGGACCCACCATTAGCACGCAAACACCCACGTGCATTCCACACCCCATATTCCCAACTTGTAATTTACTTTATTACAATTAGCCTTATTTTTCACTTCGGGATATGTGTATTCACGAGATGAGATCTACCCCTAATAAATCACATTCCCAGGTAAAAAGACAAATAACAGCCCGACACGTCTAATATTCAAAAACAGGAATCCTATGTGGCATCCATCTATTGGCTCCCAATCAATCAAAGCCGGAATGAAGTTTCCACTTGTATCCTCTTTCCCCTTTATATATTCACTCCCAAAACTCTCCCAAAAAACATTCGACCATTTGCATAGCCAAAAAGGGTGATTTTTTCTTTGAATTTCTGAAAATGGGGTCTCGTTTTTTCCCACCTCTGCTTTTACTCTTTTGTCTTTGCATCAGTCTGATCTCAGCCACACATGCAGCCGATTGCTCATCGCTTAAGCTCACCGGCGGCATAAAGCAATACTCCAATTGTACCGAGCTCCCGTCCTTGAACTCCACTCTACACTTCACCTACAATGTCACCAATTCTTCTCTTTCCATCGCCTTCTCTGCGTCTCCGGCGAAACCTGACGGTTGGATCGCTTGGGCTGTCAATCCGACAGCCACCGGTATGGCGGGTTCACAAACGCTTTTGGCCTTCAAAGCTAATGGATCTATGGTTGTTAAGACCTACAACATAAGCTCTTACAGCTCCATCGTGGAAGGAAAACTTTCATTCGATGTCTGGGATTTAGAAGCCGAGTCCGGAAAAGATGGAAAAATGGTTATATATGGTTCCGTGAAAGTTGCAGCCAGTGCCGAAAAATTGAACCAGGTTTGGCAAGTTGGACCTGGGGTCCTCGACGGTCAACCGATGAAACATGAGTTTGATAAAGCCAATTTGGCTTCACTCGGCGAGTTACAGCTGGTCGAGAAGCTGAGCCCGGCTGCCTCATCTCCTTCACCATCCCCACAGTCTGCTGAAAATTCCAACTCAGGATACTGGGTTAGTGAAATGAATGCAGGATTTTGGATCTCGGGATTGATTTCCTTGTTGGTTTTGATGTGATTTTAATGATTTCAGTAATAAAAATTGGGAAACATAATGAGTGATTTTAGCACGAAATATCTATTTATTGTGAGAATCCCCCCTGTACTCATTTTTCTTGAGGTAATTTAGCATGGAATATTAATTACATTTGATTTTCACCCTGATTATGTGTATGAAGCATTGGTAGGTAGACTGTACAATTACCGTCCTTCATAAGTGTCCTCTTGTTTTAGAAAAAAAAAGTATTTCTTTTGCTACGTACAATGCAGTGATTTTTTTTCGCAGAGCCATACAATTGCATTTTTACATAAATTTTAGGGCTATCTAAAAGTAAAACCAAAAACATTTGGAGGGCATTCAGGGTTAGGTGAAACATTAAACCCAAGCCCCACCTTCATTTCCCCCTTCCTAACTTTACAGTGGGAAAGATTCTGAACATTAGGTTAAATGGGGAAATGTTATTTAATTTATCAAGGAGAAAAATAATTGAGTCAAGCTAACTCTTAATGTAATAATATAAGAGAGTCGACAAGTATGAACGAAACTGAAAAGTCCGGGCTTGACTGCAAATAATTGTAAACGTGTTGCTTGCTACCTAAAGGGTTCCTCGAGGAAAGAATGTTAGGTGCCGAGAAGTGGGCTTGTGACTTTGTGTTCCCTTGGAGAACATTTGTGCAACACACAAAAAGTCCGATTTGAAAAAAAAAATCAATTTAAATTAATTCAGATCAAATAATAAAAATTTTATTATGACACAATTATTCTAATTTAATTTTTTTCATTCACAACTTTCTATTTTAAATTTTGATTTTACTTAAGTATCTATCTTCACACCGTGTTGGTTAATTTAAATTAAATTTAATAAAAAATAATGGGTCAATAACTGAAGCACGAAGCGTTGACTTGGAGAGGGACCGGGGACACCCGCATTAATTTTAGGAAATGCCATTTAATGTATCATTTTCGGCTTCAATTTTTTACACGAGTCCTTTGACTTAAGGAGCTTGCTTCGAAATTAAGCACGGCGCTTGTGAATCGAATCCCATTTTTAAGTGCGCATTCATTTAGCCAATTAGATGGAAAATATATATATGTTTAAAAATATAAAAAATGGGATGACTTTAAATATCAAATTTGAATGAAATAATGTTTAAAATATACCGGTAGCTAAAGAAGATGAAGTTATCATTGGAGATTCAGATTCAAATTATTTTGTCTGCAAGGTATGCATGCATTGTTAAAGAGTTAAGAATATGTATGAACAAATATTATTTGTAATCACCTTAATACTATTCAAAAGTATATATACTAGTAGCCCCTATACTTTGATAAAATTCGATATTTAATCTTTATACATTAAAAGTAAAAATAAATCATCTTACTTTTTATCAATTTAAAATTTTCAATTCATTAGTATTTTACTATTTACTATCAAAATTTATCAACATGTTTATTTTCTATCAACCATATGCCACAACATATAAGGGTAGCCTAATCGACATGTCAAGTTGACAAATTGTAATGAAAAATGTTAACGATGTTAATGATTGGACTAAGATAAATTAGAAAAAATAAGATATTGTTTTTTTAATATAGGGACTGTATCTTTAATTTGCCAATGTGTAGGGACTAATGTCATGATTTTATCATAATAAAATTTTAAATATCTATGGATGATAAAATCAATTTATAAATCATAAATACATTATGGTTTCAATTACTAAAATTGAAAGCATGTTTCATGGGTATGGGTTTTAGAGAAAAGTTGGGTAACCATAAAATCAAGCCTTTTTCTTAGGCCCTATTTTTTACTGCTGTGGTAAACCAACGTTTGCAAAAGCTGGAAAATTTAGCTGTGGGCAAGCTAAGATTTAGGGGGCTAAAATGGTGGGTAAATCAATGTTTTGAGACCAAAATTTTGAGTGTTTTCCATTACTTTTGGAATTTATGAGTGGAAAAAACTGAGTTGGCCCTTCAAACACAGCAAAAAATAGGGTCGTAGACCGAAAAACAAGGCCTTTCTAAGAGAGGGTTTAAGTTTTATTTTGAGTTAATTACAACATACGTCTCATACTATGACCCTTATTTGAAATTAGTTATCAAATTTTTGAATGTTTCAATTTCATGCCAAGACTATGAGTCATTCTAAATCAACCCCAAACTTTTGAATGTTTAAATTTCATCCTCAAATTACGAGACTCATTTTAAATTGGTCATGTTATTTTTTTGGATAATTGATTTTTATTACCCAAGAGCAGCAATGCTGCTGGAAAAAAACAACAACAAAGATGTACAATCTGTAAAATAAACAAAACCTCACCCTATACAAAAGTTATTTTTAACCGATTTATTAATAAGTGATGTCCTCATTGTACGTTGATAGTTTGGGGATGAAATTATAATATTCAAAAGTTTTGCGATAAAAGTATAATGATAGTCATAGTATGAATATGAAACAAAAATTTTCAAAAGTTGAAGGATTAATTTATAACAAGGGTCGTAAATTGGGGACACGTGGTGCTATTAGCCATTTTTATATAAAGTTTTTGAAAAGTTTATTTGCATGGTTAATAATTAATATTTTCTTGATAAGAGAAAGGAGAGTGATATGGGTTCAATGTCAATCAATATTAAAGTGATATCTTTTGTTAATAATTAATCGCCTTTAATATTATTTAATAAATATAAATTCAATAATTATAAAACTATTGTATTTAAAACTTTCTCTGATAAAAAATTAATTAAGCTCATATAAACTTGGAATAAAGTGTTGTTTTTAGAAAAACACATTTTCAATTAATACGTTATTTTACAAAACTAAAAGAAAAATCAATTAGCACAACTATTAATTTGCTAATTTTTCTTTTTAAAAAATGTGTTTCGAGTCTTCTGATACTTGTGGATGTTTAAATATGAGAAAAACTTCAATACACAGTTTACACAAGCTTTTTAGTTTTAGGGGTTAGAAATTTAGTTTATAGTTTAGAGTTTAGGGGTTTTGGTTGTAGGGTTTAGAATTTATGATTTAGAGTTTAAAGTTTAATTTTTAGGGTTTATGTTTAATTTTGATTTATAGTATAAATAACCATGTTTGTGTTGCGTATCAAATTTAAACCCTTTAAGTATATGCCGTTCAAAAAAAGTATATGTATTTTTAGTTTATTTTACAAAGAAATCGTATTTTTAGGTATAAAAATCCGTTATATTAATGTTCATATTTATAATAGAAAGAAGAAATACATCTCTTGCAATTTTGTACGGATTATGATATTTAGTATACACGTAAGTCGTAAATCAGTCTTTAAAGTTATGAAATTCACTTACTACAAAAATAAAAATAATTTTAAATTACATAACAAATAAAATTCAGTTCAGGTTGAATAACAATAATTTGTTAATTTGTATACCATTATTCATTAAATTATTTAAATTCAATTCGATTTACAGTTTGATTGTTTTTCCCCTAACCCTAATCAATAAGGAAAGCAAAATTACTTACAATTATGAATATGGTTGGAATCATAGGATTTTACTGTGTTCAACTGAACAGCAAAACTAAAAACTGAAAAGAAAAAAAAAGTTTCATAAAGTTATTACTAATATTTTTAACTTTCTGGTAAATTTCCTCTATTTAGCGCGTGCCCTCCATAAAAGAGTTGTGACACGTGTTAACAAATTATTAGTTGAGTCATTCATCGCCTCTATTTATTCCGCCAACTTTCATCCCTCCTCACTTTGCCGGTTAACTGTTTTCTTTTGTTTTTGTGTTTTTATTTTCTTCTGAGAAAAAGAAGAAGAGGAAAGTAAAGAAAGAGCAATGGCTCCGTCGTCTTCGTTGCCGTCGTCGGCTGTTATTTGGCTATGCTTTTTGGCACTGATAATTTCTCCGGCCGCCTCTCTCACCTGCTCCTCCCAGAAGTTTCCCCAAAACCAAGTATACTCCAACTGCCTCGACCTCCCTTCACTGTCCTCTTACCTCCACTTCTCTTACGATTCCGCCAACACTACTCTCTCCATCGGCTTTGTCGCCACCCCTTCGGAGTCGGGCGGCTGGATAGCGTGGGCCATTAACCCGAAGGCCACCGGCATGGCGGGTTCACAATCCCTCGTCGCCTACAAAAACTTCTCTACCGGCCTCGCTCAGGTCCATACCTATGACGTCGCCTCGTACGGTTCGATTGTGCCCAAGGATCTGTCGTTCGAGGTTTGGGATATGACAGCGGAGAGTAGAAACGACGGGAGTATGGCGATTTTCGCTAAAATTAAGGTGCCGGCGGATTTAGCGGCGAGTGGGAAAATCAATCAGGTCTGGCAAGTGGGTCCCAGCGTCGGAGCCGGTGGCATGTTGGTGAAACATGACTTCGCCGCCGCTAATTTGCAAGCTAAAGGAAGCTTAGATTTGAAAAGTGGACAGAGTACCGCTGGTTCCGGAGGAAACGACAAGCTTAAGAAGAAAAACGTAAGTTTCCCTTTCAATAATTTATTAGTATAATTTTTTTAGAGCTTCTTGTAAACTTAGATTGATTTGGATTTTCAATGATTTTTTTTTTAAATTTGACAAATAAAAAAAATTACTGGTGCCAGATTCATGGAATTCTAAATGCTGTGAGTTGGGGATTTCTGTTTCCACTTGGGGCAATAATTGCACGCTACATGAGAACCTTTGAATCTGCAGATCCAGCCTGGTTTTATCTTCATGCCTTCTGTCAAGTATCAGCTTACGCCATAGGAGTTGCTGGCTGGGGAACTGGTCTTAAACTTGGCAGTGAATCCCCAGGGATTACATATTCTGCTCATAGAAACATTGGAATAGTCCTTTTCGCTCTTGCTACCGTGCAGGTATATTTCTTGAATTTCTACAATCTGCAATACTTTTACCAAATTTCTCCATCTTTTGATGACCACTAAATTGGGATTGTGAATTTTTGGATCTTCACTCTCTGTTAGATTTTTGCCTTGTTCATAAGGCCGAAGAAGGATCACAAGTACCGATTCTACTGGAACATTTACCACCACAGCTTCGGATACGCCATCCTCGTCCTCGGCGTCGTCAATGTGTTCAAGGGTCTCGATATCTTGAGCCCTGAACATAGATGGAAAACGGCTTATATGATCGTGATCATTGCCTTGGGAGGGATTGCATTGCTGTTGGAAGCCATTACTTGGGTCGTAGTTTTGAAGAGAAAATCCAAGAAATAGTTTCATCTATTGTTCATGTCGGGATGTTATTTATTTTCGGACAACTTATTTATTTTTCAGTATCTTTTGTAATTTTGCTTAGTTCTACATGTTCTTGTCAGTTGAGGATTGGTATATATAATTTTATAAATACATAGTAGCATACCATTTGGATATTTCTGGCTTTCTGCTATCGTTTTTGTATTATTTTTTTTGCGTGTGATGATTCGGACTGTTAGATTGTCACGTATATATAATATCTTAAACACAATTATAACATAGATACACATATGTTAGATTTTTGGTTGCATAACAAAATTATGGTCACCGAGCCTTTATTGTAATTTTGAATTGAGGTTTTGTTTTGGTTGCAAAAAGTGGCTTTTAGGGCAGAGGACCCCTCCATTTCCATAATTATAGGACTGTTCCTTGGTTCCCCCACTGCTTTTGCTTTTTGTTCATTTGCTTTGTTTATGAGATTCCCTTAATTTGAAGTGAAGCAGTTAGAATGTCCTCTCGCTAAACTTGGTTTAGGGCGAAAAGGATGTCTCAACGAGATTAATTTCTTTCTTGGACTTGATGATAGAAGCTTTAGGGCTTAAATACGGTAACGCGTTTTATAATTTGATACAAATAAATCCAAAACTTAATTGGCATAAAGCCAAAAAAATACCAACGTGATTGAATATTTACTTTTGCTCTTTTTTTGAGAAATTCAGCATTTAGCATTTTATTTTGGCTTGAAATAGTTTTTTTACGAATGAAAATTGTCAGTCAACTAACTGTAAATGGATTGAAATGACAGGATAAACCTATATGACAGTGCAGCTGACATAACTGCATCATATAGACAAATGTGTTGACTAAAAAATACGTTACATCAGTAAAGGAATAATTTTATAAAATTATATAAAATATAAAATAAATTTTATGCTGACTTATCATTCTATCAAGTCATTTTAAACTGTGTACCATCAGTTTTGTAGTCCGTAAAGGGACTATTTTGACCAAAAATAAAATGTTGAGGTTTGAATTGCTCAAAAAAATAGGGGCCGAAATAACTATTCAATCAAACGTTGGGGTATTTTTTGACTTTATGCCAACTTAATTAATTAGAACGTTTTCACATCTTCCCAACAAATACAATACATTTTATTTGCAAGAATGGTATCTTGGAGATAAATTTGTATTGCCAATATAAATTTAAATATTAAATTTTATATAAGTAAATGTGGTAAAAAGTATTGTACATATAGTGTTGCTTAAAAGGTGCTGTTACATGTTTATATGGTCTAGTGTAGCTTAAAAAGCATTAATGATTGCATTTAATTAAATCTGATTTCATATTTGATTAATCAAATTTTTAATTTATAATAAGTCGGATAAACGTGTCACGACGGATAAGATACACATAGTACAATAATAAATAGGGACTTGTGTAATACTTTTATCAATAGGTACGGGAAGAAATTGGATTAAGACGAGATTCAATACATTCAATTTTGATGTTGATTATAGTATAATATTTTTGTTTTAATTCGGGACACAAATTCTAACTTTCCAACTCCCCTATCACTATCCGTGACACAAATCAACCCGATTTTGACGCCAAGGATCAAGATTTGCATTAAATCCTAAAAACACTTGTTCCAACTGTCGTTGATGTCACGGTTGGTAAGGTTTTGCTTGGATCATTGACGTCGCCAAAAGTGAAGACTAAGTAAACCGACAGAAAAAATAATTAAAATTATGTTCTATTGAAAAAAAATGGGGTGAGACCTTTGGATTAGTAATTAGGTATGTCGTTGCTAAAGATGAGTTGACGTGCATGTGAACTTAATTGACAATGCACGTTGCTTCTTTGACACTGCTGGAAAATTGAAAACGAGTTCAATTTCCGTGTACAACTCAGCAAAGACAACGAAACAAAATCCGTCGCTAAAAATTTCCAAAAGGACTAAAGGAGTTTAACCGTGAATCTAGCTTTAGCTGTGTGTAGTCAGCTGAGACCTAACCTAAGCGTTACGAATTGATTGATGGGTACACACAAATTCAAATCAAAACCGCTACTGTTTTGGTAGTATTAAATAAAAGTGGATAAACTACATAAATAGTCTCCGACTATGCTCTAATTTTTTTGTCTTTCTCGATAATTAAAAGTTATAAAATTGGTCTTTCGACTTAAAAATAATAATAAATTGGTCAGACGCCGCTAAAACTTTAACGGCTGATGTCGTGGCAGTTAATATAAATTAATATAAATATATAATTATCCCCCAAGTTCTACATTTATTTTAATTTGACCTTAATTCTAAAAAAATAACTCACATAATTTTAATAATCTATCAATTTAGTCCATCTTCTTTTCTATTTCTCGTCTCCTTTAATTCTTCCATTCATTTTCACCCCAAAATTAACTAATGCAGCTGCTATAATTTCCTTTGATTTACCATTTTCAATTCATTGGTCCACAATCTGTGGTAAAACCATACTTGATGAAGTTAAAAGCTCATTCAATCTTGTTTCTCTGGAATAGGAGAACAAAGATGCCAAGATCTTCAATTGTGTTCAGGTTTTTTTGCTTGCTTTGTCTTTTCCCTTGACTTTCATTTCATCACAATAATAAAGTTGGAATTACAGAGAGGGCACCAGAACACGCTGAAGATGATGCCCATGTTCTTGGTGATGCTTATATTGGGAGGGATGGGATATCCTTGTGTTTCTTCTGCTATGGGGCTTGTTTATATCATCTCCCCTTATTTCTACTTCACCGGCGAGCCCAAGAACCGTCTCCGTCTTTGTCTTGGGTATTTTTTTTCTTTAACCAAAAGAACTGAAATAATGAAATCGATTCGATTTTAACAGAATTTTGTTGTATGGCTGCATGTTTATATAAGTTGTGGATATGATTGTTGTGCAGGAGGTTTGGGGTGTCGGTGTTGTTTGGGCTCCTCATCTGCACCATTTCGTTCGGAATCGATCTGCTTCGAACATGAGATATTGTTGGCTTTGCAAACACTTTTCCCTTTTCCGGTTAAATAAGTTACCCGCTTCAGTGTTTCTGTGTGAATTATGTATACATGGCTTTGATGTGTTGTGGATGTTCAGTTTAGTCCCTCTTTTTACTTGAATGTCACTGTTGTTTTCTGTTGCTGTATCCAGGCAAAAGATGAAGACAACAAGACTGGTTCTGCTCTGGAAAATTTTGGAGAGCTGAATGAGCATTTAACTTCATTAAGTATGGCTTTGCCATATATTGTGGACCAATGCCTTGAAAATGGTAAATTAAAGATAATTATAGCTGCTGCGTTAGTTAATTTTGGGGTGAAAATGAATTGAAGAATTAAAGGAAAGAAGAAATAAAAAAGAAAATGAACTAGATTATTGATTATTAAAATTATGTGGGTTAATTTTTTAGAATTAGCGTCAAATTAAAATAAGTGTAGAACTTGAGGGTTAAATATGTAATTATATTAATTTATATTAATTTTTACACCATCAACGTTAAATTTTTAACGGCGTCGAACTAACTTATTAATTTTTTAAGTCATGGGATCAATTTGTAACTTCTAATAACTATAAAACACAAAAAAAAATTAGAGCATAATTAGAGAACTATTTATGTAGTTTACCTAGAGAAAAAGTAGAGTCATTGTTTGTGAAAAAGAAAAGAAAATGGGGTCACATGTCATGATGATGCCAGGGTGACTAAATAAATATGTTACTATTCATTACTTTTTCCTACTTTATCGGTAAACATATTTTAATATAAAAAAACTTTGATATACAAGTTTCACGTGTTTTTTAGTTTTACGGGTTAAAATTTTAGTTTAAGGTTTAAGTTTAGGGGTTTAGATTGTAGGGTTTAAAATTTAAGGTTAGTGTTTAGAATTTAGGGTTTAGGGTTTAGAGTGTGTGGTTTAATTTTTTAGGATTAAGATTAGGAACTTAAGATTTAAATTTTTATAATATAAATATATAAATTTGTATAAAATTAATTTTACACCGCCTATATATTAAAGTTTTACACTTTTAATATTATATCGTAGAGCGTCACTGTATCATCATAATGTTACTATGCCTTTAAAACTATTTAAAAAAACTATTTTGGATCTTACCATGTCACATTATTTATTATTTTTATTTAATTTGGAATAATTTAAAGGTTTAATGTCAAAATAAGTACCAAAACTATCATATTATTTTTAAGTGCTTAAATTATATTTTATCTTTTTAGGCGCTTAAACTATCTTGTTTTTTTTTAGGTACTTAATTTTTTTGCCGCTTTTGAGACACCTACTTTGACAAAAAAATTAATAGTTTGAGAACCTATTTTGACTAAAAAAATAATAGTTTGAGCACTTAAAAGAGCAAAAAAAGTTTAAGCACCTAAAAGAAAAAACGAGTTAATTTGGGCACGAGCAAAAAAAAAGTTTAGACACCTAAAAGAAAAAAAACTAGATAATTTGAACACTTATTTTAGTATTAAGCCTAATTTAAGACTATTTGTTATTTACTCGATTATGTATCAATTACAATTATACTTGTGGTTTAAAAAAATAAAAATATATTTTCAAATACTTTCGTCCCTAATGAAATAAAATTTAGTAAAATTAAGTATGTTTCATGAAACATATTAAATTATAAACGTGCATAATTCTAATTCATATTTTTTTTCGGTGTTTAAAGATATTAATTATTTTTAAAATATTTGATTTAATAAAGTAAAGAAGCATGCCATGACCGTTGTAGTTTTTTATTTATTAATTGCGATCTTTATTTGTTTCATTTGCAAAAGTTATTCTCGGGATTTTGTTTCCGTAAAAAATATACACGAGGGAAAGGCGAATTTTATATGTAATAACAATTTAATTATTAATTGATTAATATGATATATTTTTTAGTAAAAGATTACTTTATTTATTGTAATATATAATTAATATAAGAATACAATTTTAAACTATTTTAATCTCTCAACCTTGTGTATACAGTGGCAGAGTTAAGATTATTATATAGTGGGGTTAGAGTAGACTTTGGGGTACGATGATTTTCATATCACTACAATATAAATACTGTTGACCTCATACCCAAATAAATTAAGTAGAGTCAATTCTAATATTTTCATGAAAAATGATATACTTACTCCTTGAAGACCCCGTTTAACTCTTTAAAAATCTTATACCACAACAAATCAAGTGGGGTCAATTGACCCCCTAAAATACATGTGGCTCTGCTACTGCGTATATAACAACAATAAAAATAATAATAGTGTTATTTGAATTTGATATGATCAGATCTATGATTATTTGCACATTGTTGCCAATAAGAAAGTTCGATCGACATGGTGAATTTTTCTATATGATTGATTATTATATATATATTTGATTGATTATAAAGTTATAAAGTTTTTCTATATGATTGATTATTATATATATATATATATATATATATATATATATTTAAACAAAGGAAACTTGGATCGACTTAGTGAATTTTTATAAATTGGAACCTAATTCTAAAAATGTCTTGAAACCTACCAACCAGACCATACATGGAAGCAAATTTGGATACATGGGTCCTGACCACGGACTATAAAATGAAGAAGATGTTTGTTTTTAAGGAGATTCAAAATTTAACATATTTAAAGTTTAAATGTTCAAATATTTGGTAGATGATAGTATTTAATTCAGAGTTGAAAGATAATACGCGTATAATTTATGGATAAAATAAACTCAAATAATTTAAAAATTACAAATACTTGACATGCTGCTATTCCTAAAGGAAGTGGACAAAAATGTGCACTTTAGAATAAAGAATTGGAGAGAGGAGACGCTAAGAACGTTACGTTAGGGCCTAAAATCCTAATAAATATTTAAATATTGTGATGAAAACGGTTGTCACACTTTGACTGGGATGGGAGCCGACGACCCCTTTGATAAACTCATCGCTCTGATCCTAATAAGGGTTTCGTATTTAAGGCATATCTTTCTTTCTTTCTTTCTTTCTTTTGGGAACAAAAGGCATATCTTATTGAATTAAAGAAAAAGTAACGTGTTGATCTTATATGGTTTAATATAAGGACTATTATCCTAGGCGGTAAAAACTTTTAATTTTTATATGCACCTTAATTTTAGAGTTTAGGGTTTTAGTTTAAGAGTTAGAGTTTAGGGGTTTTAGTGTAGGAATTTAGAATTTAAGATTTATTGTTAGAATTTAGTTTAAGGTTAGGGTTTAAATTTTAGGGTAATATGGGTAGAGATTTAAGTTTTAACATATAAACCCTAAATTTTAACCTTAAACTTAAAATTTCGTCGACAAACCATTAAATTCAAAACTACTACTCCTAAACTCCTAAACTTTAAACCCTAAATAAAGTCTCTAACCCTTAAATCCATCGCCCTTGTATATAAAATAATTGCCCTATAATATAATACGGATAAATAGTTGTTGGGTCTGTTCTACTTTTAATGAATATCATGAAAAACAAAAAAAAAGTAACATGTTGATTTTATATTTTTATTAGCTCTAATATATATTAATTACTATATTTTTCTAGAGTGTTTTTAACTTTGTTGTATCATTTTAGGACTTTATCGCTCTAAGATCTCCGAAGAGTTTCCTGACACAATTACTGTTAAAAACAAGAGCTTATCAATGTCATAGTTAACTACGGACCCCTTTGAAAATGCTTTTAAAAGAGCTTTTAAGGGGAAATTGTGTTTTAAACGCAAAATAATTATCAAATGGCTAGCTTCTCACACAAAATTAGAGTACGAAAGCAATTATTCGGCCAAACGTAAAAGAAATATATTTTGGAGTTTTTTCGGTAAAAAAAATTGGTTGAATGAAAAAAATTAAATTTACTCCTTATTCGTATATTCTCGTTCATATCACTAATTTTTTTTTTATATTTTTATATTTAGAATAGACATTTTATTCACTTAAAAGTACTTTTGAACAGTAATGCTAAATATTCTTATTTTAAACCAAATAATCTAAAAATATATTTTAATTTTTTTTTAAATTACTTTCTCACCGCATTTTTAAAAGCAATGCTAAACTACCCTAAATTTATCAGCTAGTCCTATATACCGGACAATCGAACTCTATCTCTACAATTTATTATTAATGTATCAAATCTACAACTGACAACAATCACTGGTCAAAGGAGTACAAGTGTTCAGAGAGAAAATATTAAACTAAGGCTTTGTTTTTTGTTGTGGTGGAAAATCAATGTTTGAGGCAAACTAAGGTTTGAAAAGCTAGTTTGGGGGGCAAATCAAGGTTTTGACACTCAAAAGTTGAATGTTTTTTATTGCTTTTAGAATTTTTTGGGTGAAAAAACTAATTTGGAAAGCCAAACACAATAAAAAACAAACCCTAAGTCAAGTTGAGCCAAATCTCAACTCTCGTTTCTTCCTTTTTTTCTAGATCCTATTTTTTTGTCATTTCAATGTTGTTTACGACTTTTTATTTAAATAAAAAATGACGAACTGCTATAAACCATCGTCATTCCATTCTCATCATCATTGAACTTTTTTATTTGTACCAAAACTTGTCTATATGAAACAAAAATATTTGTCAATAAAATACATGAAAACACAAAGAAAAAGAGTGGACGACTCCTAAAGGTAAAGTCTTAGCAACCCCAAAAGGAAAAGAAAAGAGAAGATAGACTTTAAGTTTTAAGGTCTTTTAGAATATTTTCATGGAGGTTGGTGGGATTGTGAGTGTACATGTCGAACCAAACCAGCAACTTTCCATGTTCCAATCCGATTTCAACTAAAATTACAGGCTCAACTACGAGTCCATGTTAATGGCAGACTACCCTAATATCGTAAGGACTCCACTTACCTTTCATAGACTCATTGCTTTCCATCTAATCCCCCCTCAAATAATTGTGGGAACTAGATTCTTTTTACGCAAATCAACTACTACATTATTTTTACTATTTGATTTTAAATAGTTTTAAATTTTATTGTTAGTCTATATATTATGTATAAGTTATAAATTTAATTTATTTATTATAGTTAGATTAATTTTATTATTTATATTATTTGACTTTTAAAAATTAAATCATAATTCAAATAATATAGAGACATGCGATTATATCACATGGACATAAATATATGAAGTTGTATAACATGAACTAAATCTAAGAGTTATGTATAATATATAAATTAATGACATAATTTAATTTATCGTTAAATGCTAAATTATCTAAATCGTGATTAGAAACTCAAAATTTGGAAGATACAGAAATTAATAAAAAAACTCATAATTTAGAATCTCCGAATGGTACTTTAAAATTTAATATTAATGGTGCGACGGAAGAGAATCCGTGGCCAGCAGGGTGTGGAAGGATTCTTCGTGATGCGGAGGGTTGTGTGTTAGCATTATTTTCAGGTCCTCTAGGGGTAATGAAGCCGAATGAGGCTGAATTAAGAGCTATTTTTATGGCAGTGGAGGGTTTGTCTAAATCGAAGTGACGCTAAGGATGGTCTTTTATCATTAAATCCGAATCTTGTGTAACGATTGCTTGAATTTTGCATAAAGAAAAGAGGCCATGACGGCTTTGACAGTGCTTTCGTGACATTAAACAAGCATGTGCGGCGTTACCTTGTGTCTGCTTTTCAAATATTTATCGTGAGGTAAATGGCTTGACGATCACTTTACGGAAGAGGAGTGTGATGAGATCGACTTGGCTGCAGGCTTGGCAATAGTGTTGCCCTGGTTTGGTTTGTGTTCTTGTCACAGCTATGCAGGTTGTTTGTAGGTTCAGCGGAGATGTTGGGTGGTCCTCGTGATTTGTTTGTGTTTGCTGGGGTAGGAGTGAGCTTTTTATTTGGTGGTTTATGGGGTTGGGGGTCCTGTTTTTGTTTATTGGTGTTTTTGCATATCTCGTTTTATCTCGCATTATTACCGACAATATTCTTTTTCTTAAATTATAATTAAATTTTTTTAATAAGGCTCAATTAATATTTAGTGTATGATTTGGTTTTCGAATAAAAGTATACTCTTTCAAATAAAAAAAAATGGAGCATCGTCAAAGATATGGGTAAGGCCTCATCATTGCCCAAATTCCAAGAGCCAATTTTATCTACGCAAAATGCAACATTTTTAATCGACCATTTAATTTGTTTTTTTTTTAATTTATTGAATCGGCCTGCTCAAGCTATTGGGGTGGTCCTTGTTGGCGAAAGATATTAAAATAATTTTTTTAATAGTCCAGAGGTAATTTTACAAGATAATATATGTTTATAGATATTTTTAATTTTTTGACAATGTACACTTTGCGAACAAAATAATTTGAACTCAGATCTCTTAAGATGAATATTATTCACTCTTCTACTGGGACCCCTTGTTGGGTTCGATATTAAAATAAATTTGAATGAAAGAGCTTAACCTAATTAATTCATACTTATATTTTTTTGAAAAAAAGGATTCAATTAAATTTAAAGATTGAATTTGAATTTCAAGCTATTGGGGTGGTCCTTGCATAAATAATATAAATTTTTTGAAGATTCTCATGCAAAAATGGAAATGGATAAAGATAAACAATTATTTATTACATCCTTAGATATCTTAAGATTTCATGAGTTCTGATCTGACCGATTCAGTTTTTGGTGTAAATTACAAGCCTCTTCCGTTTATTCGTTTAATATTTAGGTAGAATTATAAAGATGATTAAGCTTCAAATCAAATATTTAACGAGTATGAAACTTTAAACACGTTAAAACAATCACGCCCCACTACCAATTGATCCAAATGTTTAATTTAACATTCAAATATAAATATAAATATGTAAAGAAATCTCTAGGTATGTAAAAGAGTGCATATAAGAAGACAAATACAGTCTTATTGTATAACTATAACAAAACCCCAAAAAATGTATTGAGAAGCTCCAAAACTGACAGAACTTGATCATGTTGAACTCACCAGAATGAGCAGAGTGTATGAACAATGGAATTAGAAACAGTGAATGCGATACGAAGGACAGGAACCGAGTTCATCTTGCACAGCAGGAGAAACCCTCCTTGGACGGATTCGCCCCATCCTTGAGTGTTACTCGATTTGCAGACAACTCGCCTTTATATGCATCAGAGTTGAGGGCTTTCCGGCTTACATTGTTGTAGATTTCCTTGATAACGATCTCGAAAGCAGTCTGAACGTTGGTCGATTCGAGGGCAGATGTCTCCATGAAGAACAAGCCTTCTTCTTCAGCAAGGCTCTTGCCTTCCTCCACGCTTACATCTCTAATGTTCTCCAGATCGCATTTGTTCCCCACCAGCATTCTTGTCACTGTAGTGTCACAATGGGCTGCAAGATTAATTACAACGAGGTTAAAACAATTTACCGTCATCCCGGAAGGTAAAAACTATGCAAATTTACATGAAGAAACATCAGTTCCCACTTTCTATTAACCCTCCAAAACAAAGCAGAAAAAGTAAGCTCCTAAAAGAGATGCATACAAATGTCAATAAAGAAACTTTTTGCACAGAATCTGGAAAAGGAGTTTTTTTCTCGGAAAATGCATATAGAAAATTTGGGTTTTTTTCATCCTTAGTTGGATCTG
Source organism: Hibiscus mutabilis (assembly GCA_019671005.1). Classification (NCBI taxonomy): domain Eukaryota; kingdom Viridiplantae; phylum Streptophyta; class Magnoliopsida; order Malvales; family Malvaceae; genus Hibiscus; species Hibiscus mutabilis. The sequence continues at coordinate 107,944 of JAGYYJ010003150.1, forward strand.
CATTTTAGGAATTTACTGTGAGAGAAGAAAGATATAATTTTTTGTAACAGCAGCAGAGTTTCTCTACGAATTTCCTCTCTTTCAGAAATCCGAAATATATTTCACTACCAAATCACACAACAGATCAATGTTACAAAGAGAAAATGGAAAGAATCAAAGACTTACTGGTGAGTTCATCGAGCCAGCGTTTGAGGCTGTCGAAGCTACTCCGCCTACTGATATCGTAAACAATGAGAGCACCGACAGCGCCTCTATAGTAAGCAGAAGTAACAGCTCTGAACCTTTCCTGACCAGCGGTGTCCCAGATCTGTGCTTTAATTTCCTTCCCATCAATTTCCACGCATTGGGTCTGGAACTCTACTCCAATGGTTGCCTTTGAGTTGGTGTCGAACTCGTTCCTGGCGAAACGCGACAAAAGGTTGGATTTTCCGACGGCCGAGTCGCCGATCAGCACAATCTTGAACAAGTACTCCTCGCCTCCTGCCTCTTCTTCGTGGCCACCCATGCCTCTGCGATGATCTTTTGCTGTTGTGCAGAAAAGAAAAAGTGGGTTTTTGACTTTATGTTGGTTGTCTGAATATGAGTTGGGAAAGTGGGCTTTAAGGATTAAATGCAGGTAATACAAAAAATGCTTAAATAAAAAATAAGTGTTTATATTATTTTTTAATTTTAGGTGTTTAAAATATTTTTTTGTAAAAATAAGTATTTAAAATTTTAAAAGTTAGAACTTTAGATGTCCGGCTGTTAAAAAAGTTATTTTTTAAATTTTTACAAAAAATCTTAAAATTAAAATATTTTTTAAAATAGTCCCTAAATCCATAAAAAAATTTAAATTCCAAATTCCAAATCCTCACAGTTGCCGTCGCCGACCCTACTCTTTTGGTCTCTAGACTCAGCTGATTATTTTCTCTCACCCCGTCGTCGAAAACTGGCGAACGGTGTATTAATTGAACAGTTATTTCACATTCGACATGAAGTGTTCGATTTGCACACCGTTGCCGATTTCGGGCGACGGGAGTAAGGAAAAATAGTCGGTTGGGTCTGATGACTAAAAGGGTAGGGCCTGTGTCGGGGGCCGACGGCAGCAGAGATAGGGATTTGAGATTTTTAAGGATTTAAGGACTGATTTGAATATTTTTATAAATTTTGGGATTTTTTAAATTAAAATTTATTTTTAAAAAATAATTAAAAAATAATATTTTATGCCACATGACGCATTTTTAAATGAATAACGGTTTTTTTAACAGCCGGACACCTAAAATCTTAACTTTTAAAACTTTAAGCACTTATTTTTATAAAAAATACTTTAAACACCTAAAGTTAAAAACTATATACTTTAAGTACCTATTTTTTATTTAAGTCATAGAAAAATGGTAGTCACGGCGTAATTGGCGGGTTTTATGAATTTGCAACTTTATTTGTTTTGATTCGTGGGCGTTCGAGAGAGCGGGGAATTATGCAGGCTTTGAGTTGAGTGAATTTATTGAATATTAGCCTAATGGGCAGCAGGTAAAATTCCATTCATAATTAAAAAAATAAATAAAATTTTGCAATGATTTACGTAATAAAAATTATTGTGATTTGAAAAATAATATCATAAACTCAACTATAAAAAAAATCAAATGAAGTATGAGTTATAAAATGTGACTCGAATAACTCAAATTTTTTAATAATTAATAGATCGATTTTTAAGTTTGAGTTGAGTACCTCAACTTTACCTGATATATATATATATATATATATATATATATATATATATATATATATCACATATGAAAAAATATATATGTATACCTATATGGTTATAGAATTTCGTTTAAATTGAAATCAATTAGTACCATAACATTTTAAATACTTACAGTTAAATCTGAATAGAAACTTAAATAACTCAAATCGAATCTCATAAACTCAACTACAAAATCTTTCAAATAAAATCTGAATTATAAAACTTATTTTTTTTACTCCATCGAATGTTTATCCGCAATTGTGGAGTTGATGAAATTTGCAGCGCTATTTCATATTTGTTCTGATTTGTGGGCTTTGTAGAGAAAGCAAGATTATGTGAGGTTTGAGTTAAGTGGATTTACTGAATATTTGTGTAGTTCTTAATGGGTTTGGTTTGGTCCCAAGTTGCTTCATTTTCTTCACTCAGATTTAAGGTGTGTTTTTGGTTGTTGTTGTCGTCTTCAATGCTCATTTATCGACAGCAACAACTTCAAACAATCAACCTATTAATTTTTAATGAGTGTTTGTCCACTTATTTTAACGCCCAAACGAACATAATGGTTATCTTTTTTTTTTTTTTTTGGCTAACGGTTGTTTACCCCAACTGGCGTTAGGGAACAACTCCTCCAAAAGAAACCTTAGATGGTTGATGTCTAAGAGATGGTTAAAATAAATCTGAAAATTCTTTCGTCAATACAATGAAATTACATTTTGATTGTTTCACAAATTTTAACTTTCAAAACATATAATTTATCTAATTTTTGGTCATTTTTTTTATTTTACATTGAGAAAGGTGCCTAAACGATATGGTTATGGAAAAGTACAATGAGAGCAATCATATGAGCCCCCAAAAAATCACGAAATTAGTTAGTTAAATATTAGTTTTGAATTAATGGTAAAACATATGAGTAAAATAAAATATTATTGCATTTTGTGAGTTTGAATTATATAAGACTTGATGTTATATTTTGATACATATCGTGTAAAATATTTACGCAACCCTTATAATTTAAACAAAGTTTGTAAAAACAATAATTTTTTTTATTAATACAAAAAACAAAATATTATTGTATCCAAAATTTTACCTTTTATTCTCAAATTAAAAAAAAATCAAATATCTTTTCAAATTATAAATTAAAAGATTAAATATTTTTATAATTATTATGGAAAAAACTTTGATACCTTTTAGTTTTAGGGGTTAGGGTTTTAGTTTAGGGTTTAAAGTAGTAGGGCTTAGAATTTAAGGTTGGTGTTTATAATTTAGGGTTTAGAGTGTGGGGTTTAGTTTTTTAGGGTTAGGGTTAGGAATTTATGATTTGGATTTTTATAGTGTAAATACATAAGATTAATTTTACACAGCTTGTGTATCAAAGTTTTACCCAATTATTATTAGCCTTTCTTATGTTTTTGACAAAATACACACTTGGTAGACTTTTGAACCCAAGTCTGAGGATGAACATCATCTTTTTCCATTGAGACTATTAGTTTAGTTTTTCTTTTCTCTACCGTGCAAATTACATTCAAAGCACATATCGTGGATTACCAATTGCTTTCCAAGTTGGTTATGCTTAATATCTTTCCCACACTCATCGACTCATTCTTTTCAATGGATACGTTACGTTTTCATGAGTCTCTAAATGTATTATAAATATGGTTGAGAAGTTCTATCATTTGTGGTCTCTCCACATGAAAGCATATGATCTGAAATGCTGGCCAGCCTGCAACTTAGTCAACATAAATGGCTGCAACTGTGCAATCATGTGCCCTCTTTAGGCTTTCGTCGACCGTTCTATGGCGCAACATTTGTCCAATCATTTGGCTAGTACTTGGAATTCATATGTTTTTCATATATTGATGAAAATAGTTCTTTTCCAATGTCTTTATAGTGGAAAATGATTAGATTCCCAATTGTGCAAGTAGGAGGAATATGATTGTTCAAATGAAGCACCTATAGAGATTCTTATTAGGTTATGAAGGCTGAAGCTTCCCTGTTTGGTTGCCGAGAAATTAACCATGAATATAAACGGTGATTAAATCATTAGGATATTTAAACACTCATTATGCTTAGCCTATGGGGGAAACGATGAACTGGGAAGACTTTCTAGAAACAATGGCCCTTGTTATCCACTTGTGGTGATATTATTATAAAAACACAATGAGTCAAAATTGTCAGCATCTTTGTTTTCCCTCATCTCCATGTGCCACTAATAAGAGTAATAAGCACCAAGAGTAGAGTCAAGTTTGCAAGTAAACAGTCATGAATTTGTTATAACACGGGATCGAACATGTTTAAGCATTCAATATCTTTGGTTAAGACTTTCTAGAAACACTGCCCCATGTTCTCCACTTGCATTTTTTGTGGGGATAGAGATACAAGGAGTCAAGAATATCTGCTTCTTGATTTCCCACTTCCACATCATCTCCAACACAAAGGGTCATATTAACGAGAGCCCAACACTAAGGGTAGCATCAAGTTTGCAGGAAAGAAATCATGAATTTGTTGTATCTGCTTCTTATTTCATTGTTTTTAAGCTGTTGCAGGGCTGATCCCTTGGGGAATTTTTGCAATGAAAACACCAACATAAGTAGCAGTAGCCAGATATCTGTAAACATCGGTCGCTTGTTAGCTGAAGTGGTCTCTAAAATTACCTTAACCGGTTATGTCGCAACTTCCTCGGGTATGGAATCTGACAGAGTCTATGGTCTTGCTCAATGCAGAGGAGATGTTAACAGTACAGACTGTTCAAGTTGCATACAAGACGCTGCAAAGCAAATACGCAAACGCTGTCCGAATCAAGCTGATGCAAGGATTTGGTACGACTATTGCTTTCTACGGTACAGCCAAGATGATTTCGTTGGACAAGTTGACACCTCGTTCGGCATATTTTACTTTAACGTTGAAAATGTCTCGGACCCTCAAAGTTTCAACAAAGAACTTGGAGATCTGATGGATAACATCAGATCAGAAGCTGTCATGCCAAAGAATGAAGGGCTCGGAAAAGGTAAAACCGAATTGTCACCCTTTGTGACCCTTTATGCATTGGTGCAGTGCACAAGGGACCTGCCTCAGATAGATTGTGCGCAATGCCTGGCAATTGCTGTCGGAAATTTCCCGAACTTTTGTAACAACAGGAAAGGTTGTCGGGTCCTATACAGTAGTTGTTATGTACGGTATGAGCTCTATCCATTTTTCTTCCCACTGGATTCAAACAAAGGCACCTCGGTTGGCAAAACGAAGGTCATAGTTCGCCATTAGATTTTGATATCCTAGTGTGCTATGCCAAAATCAGTTTGCTTCAAGTATTAGTTTCTTATCATTTAATAAATTGTGTAAGTGGATCAAATAAGAGTGATCTTTAGCCATAAATTCATATATTTCTTGTATGTTGCATTTGGTATATCTGTTTACACAAGTTCTTCTTTGTGTGGAATACATGGAAGTTGAAAGTTGAAACCGGTTGTCTCAATTTTTATGAACTATATCATGCGCTAATCGACTTTAGGTGTTGGCTTTGCCAAGACTTCTGGGAAAAGGAATTGCATCTCTGATGTCAGCGAGGCTTGTGGTAAGGAGAACCATCTGGTCGAACCGTAGGCTGAATCCCGAGTGCTTGATCGTTCCATGCCTGCGAAGATCTAGGTACCATTCATACTGATCTCTTGACAAGTCAAATTCCTTGATCCTGAAATCAGAAAACCATTTCCGAAAATAAGAAATTTGTCTTTGAATCCAAAAGTTCCCAACATTTGCAGTAGACTAACAAGGATGGCATTACCTTGTACTTAGCATGTCAAAGCGCTCTTCGTTTTGGCTCCCTGTTATCGCAGTTCCAATCTGCAGATATAATTTATCCAACTTTATAACCAATCTAAACCAGGACACATGTTTTGGTGCCTGAACATAAATGTTTTGGCTTTTCTAATGTTCTTCACCTCTTAATAAAATTTAGACTTACCTTGGGTACAACCATCTCAAAGGCTGCAACTGTCGTTCCATCATCGTTCAAGCGTACATAAAATGGCTTAACCGCTTTTGGATAATCGTAAACAATTACAGGCCTCTTATAGTGATCATCAGCCAAGTAGCTGTCATTGAGTAAATGGATAGTAAGAACCAAACTGATAAGAAAAGTCTTTGCTGTTTCTCTCTTTTGCATTTGGCATGACTAGGTTAATAGCTATATAATACATACCTTAGATGTTCGGCTGTTAAAGGGACACCCCACTAAATGTTTTGGTGCCTGAACATAAATGTTTTGGCTTTTCTAATGTTCTTCACCTCTTAATAAAATTTAGACTTACCTTGGGTACAACCATCTCAAAGGCTGCAACTGTCGTTCCATCATCGTTCAAGCGTACATAAAATGGCTTAACCGCTTTTGGATAATCGTAAACAATTACAGGCCTCTTATAGTGATCATCAGCCAAGTAGCTGTCATTGAGTAAATGGATAGTAAGAACCAAACTGATAAGAAAAGTCTTTGCTGTTTCTCTCTTTTGCATTTGGCATGACTAGGTTAATAGCTATATAATACATACCTTAGATGTTCGGCTGTTAAAGGGACACCCCACTGAAGTTGTGCTTCAAAAGCCTTATCTGGTACCTAATGTTAAAGAATGAAATTAAAACTTCCGCCAGATCGAAGTTGCTATAGATATGGTTGAAATGTTTGGTGGTTATTCGGACTTAGTGTCAGTATTTAAAGAAAAATAAAGAGTCGGAGCAACATATGGCTAATATATAGGAAGTACATGTTGTCCAGGTTTACCTTTCTCAAAATTTCCACTGCTTCTCTGTAGGAAATCTTGTCATAAGAACTTGTCGTCATGTATTCAAGACGGTGAGTAATAGTTTTGTCAATTCTTCTTGAGACAAACTTCATGTCTTCTGAACAGTTATCCAATATCCATCTGCAGAGGAATTTGAAATAGTCCTCTGCACATTTCATAGCGTCCTGGAAGCTCCAATGGAAAATATAACTGAGATCTTAATTTATGAAAACTCATTTGAGCTGAATATGTTTTTGTTCAGATTTATTCACACGTAAGCATGAAAATCACTGCACTTTCATCACCAAAGATATAAATTACATAACATACTTGAGCCTTGAGTAGGCAAATTCTTACCTCTAACTGTGAAAAAGCCATTTCAACCTCAACAGTCCACAATTCAGCAACATGTCTGGGGGACACTGTTTTATCAGCTCGAAACCTTGGCCCGAACGAGTAAACATGTCCCATAGCACATGCATAGCTCTCCAGGTGAAGGCGACCAGAAACAGTTAAATAACTCTGGCAACCAAAGAAATCTTCGTTGAAGTTCACCAAGTCAGGCTTCACTGCGGTTACCGGTTTCAATTTTTCCCTTGCTTCAATCTGCAGGGCTAATTCATTTGTTTTCCGCAGATCCTGAGCAGCAGAAACAAGTGCTTCTTTATTGCTGTTACTTCGCTTGAGTTGTTCAACGACACTCATTTTCTCCTTTATAGCAGCCTTAACAGTTTCAAGGCTAACACTATCAGCATCACCAACACCGATTGGCTCCTCTTTCTTTCTTGTATTTCCCAGCAGAGTTGTAACCTGAAACTTTTCACTGAACCCTTCAGCATCTGTAGTTGTGATGATTGGCATTTGCACATGTAAAAAACCGTGGTTCCGAAAGAATGTGTGGGTTGCAAAATCTAAGGTGCTTCGAATTCGAGTAACGGATGATACCTGTAATGCAAAATATATACAAAGAAACAAATTCAGTTCAATTTCAAGGTAGTTTTCTTATGACACAAAGTCCAAAAGTAGCAATGGATGCTGAGAATACCGTTGTCGTCCTAGGACGAATATGAGGATAATCCCTTAAAGAATCAAGGGGTAATCTTTTCCTGGACAAAGGGTACTTATCCTGCTCAACTGTTCCAACATGAAAAAAATTTTCTGCTTTAAGTTCAATTATTTGCTTTCCATTTGCTGAAGCTTTTTGCAGAACACCCTCGGCTAATATACACGTTCCAGTCCGTAGAATTTGGCCTGCTGACATTGGAGCTTTAGTTGAATCTATCGCAACCTGGTCGAGAAATTTCCATACCAATTAGTAATATCTGGCTATCTGCGTAACAATCTAAGTACTCTGTTTATGAAGAAAAAGGGGGAAAAAGAATGCCTGGAGAGTTGAAATGCAAGAGCCGTCGTTAATTAGTAGAAACAATGTGGAAGAAGGAGATGGTTTAGGAATCAAAGACTTGAGCTTTTCTCGAACAGATGGTGAACTAGCAGGACCACACAAAATTCTGATAATGGTCCTGAAACAGGGGATTCGGGATTCGAGAATTTCCAGACAGGTTAAACCTTTACGCTCCGGCGAAGCAGGGGAAGCATCGGCAGCTACCGGCGGCAATGGAACAGGCTCGTTCTTCACCTCCTTGGAAAATTTCACCCACCCACCAACCACCACCGTCTTCCCAACCAACCCCATCTCGCCATCACAACTTTCCAGTATGGTTTTCAACATCATCCGGTTCGAGTACATCGAAGGCGTCAAAGGGGAGCCGGTAGCCTTTGGTTCTTGAGACTCCATCTTTTGTTATGAAATGGAAACGGGAAAAAAGAGAGCTGAAACAGGAAGAAAATGAAGGGAATTAAGTGTTTGAAATAATGGATGATTGGCAACGGCATGGCTTGTAGGGTGATGATATAGAGAGAAAGAAAAGGGGATGCTTTTGCTTGAGAGGGAAGGGAAGAAAGGGATTGTTTTGGTGGATTGACATGTTTTTTCTGGGTATGAAATGGAAGAGGAAGAAGAAGAAGGGAAAGGGTTGGCGGAAAGGTTAGGCATTCTTCTTAAGCTGGGTATCCGCGGGAACTTCCAAACCTCAACTGAAATTCCGGGAATCATTTTTATTTTATTATTTTCCTTTTTATAAGCGCAATTAGATGAATACAAAATAAAATTATAATTTTAATCAATATATGTGTACGACTATAATGGAAATCAATTAATATAAATTATAAATAATAATAAAAATATTCACTTGATAAATTGTACTTGACTCGTAATTCAATCGATCAAATAATATTAAAGGTAACGATAAATTTAAAGGGTAAAATTTTGATATACAGGCTGTGTAAAATTAATTTTACACAAGCATGTGTATTTACACTTTAAAAACTCAAATCATAAATTCTTAACCCTAACACTAAAAAACTAAACCTTAAACCCTACACACTAAATTCTAAACACTAATCTTAAATTCTGAACCCTACAACCTAAACCTTAAACTCTAAATTAAAACCATAATCACTAAAACTAAAAGGTACGTGTAAACTTTACACGACCTTTGTATCAAAGTTTTTTCTAAATTTAAAATAATATACATTTATATACCAATATGTAATTACATATAATTGATATACCAACCGATATCGTAGCTATTAGTTTGATCCAATTCCAAGCCCCTTCAGCTTAGGGCCTACCTAAAAGATATTGGACTTATTTCCACATATCCTCTTAGGTCCATTGTCTAGTCCATACCCCAATCTTGGCCAAATTCTTAGGAGTGTTTCTTGTTAATTTTTTTGATTAAATAAAGTGATATTTATATTCTAAAAATAAATATCGAGATTCGTACGCTTATAAAATAAGATAATATGAATATCTTTAATCACTCTAATAATATTGGCTTTAGAGATGATGAAAATTTTAGCCATTGATGTTTGCATCATTTTCTACATTTGGCTCTTATTTAAAAAAATTATATTTTTTAATATTCTAAAATAAATCAATTTTACTTTTAACCTTTTAAAATGAGTTGAATCGTTATTTTTTAATGGAGATAATTTTTTTAATAAAATTTAAATCTAACCCTGATCCTACTTAAAGGAGAAGGGGGGAGAATTCTTAAGGGAAAAAAGAGTGTTTCTAATGGGCCTATAACTCATGACCTAAGGAAATACGAAAGAATAAAAATGAGCAGTTTAGCCAACCGGCTAAATGCGTCTGGTCATTTTTTAACGAAGATAATGATTGAGATATCTAAAATGTTAAATATGTAATAGTGTTGACATAGCATTTTATGATGTTTTTTAAATCTTTTTATACTTTTTAATTTTTCTATTTTGAATCATTTTGGTGAGGGGGTTTAGATAGTTGTTAAAAATTTAATGTTGTAGTTAACTTTGTAAAAACTGGATTTAACTATTTTTGAATCGTTAAAGATTATATTTTGGCAATGTTTGGTAAATAGCGGTTTGAGCCAAAATTAGAGGTTTGAGCTAATATTAAAGGTTTGACCAGTCAAATTCGCTAATTTGAATGTTTGGTGAATAGCGGATTGGAGTGAAACCTCTAATGTTGAAAAGGCTGCTAATAGGAGCTTTTTAAAATTAGAAGTTTGACATATGAGTTATAAAGATCATTTTACCCTTAACAATGATCAAATCTTCAAATAACCTAAATTTAGTCTTTTCTATTTCAATTCTTCACCCTCAAGTATTTATAGTGTGACATTTGTAAACTAATATTTTTTATTTTAACACATTTATATTTGTATTTAAATTTAATAATTAATTAAATTAGATTAAAAATAATTATAAAAATAATAATTTAATATATAGATCATTCAAATATGCTTAGTAATTTTATATTAAAAAATATTTTTTATAATTTGATTAATATTAATAGATACAAAATATTGATAACTAATAAATTATTCTAACAAGTATCAAGTATGGTCATGTCCTTATATGTTATTTTGCTTGTTTAAATAATTAAACAGCTATCAGTTATCAGTTAATTTTACCAAATATTTTTATACATGGCTTATTTTTAGCGAGCAAACCTATAAAGGAGAAAGAAATGTCAAAGAAAAACAATACTAATAGTGTATATGACTATATGTGTCATTGCATAATATGCCCTTGTTCATTTCATTTTATCGTTCTTTTAAAATTTAAATCTTATTTTTTTTAGAAAAATATATTATTATTTTATTACAGCAATTAATAAAAACTAAAGGTATTCCATTCAGGTGATCATTGTTTGAGTACTATGTGAGTACAGTGTATACATTATTAAATGATTAAAAATTTAAACAAATATTATCTTATAATAACATAAACATATTTAAAAAGCGTATGTCCAAGAGGAAACATACGCAGACAATAATATTATTTTGTACACTGAATTTGATAGAAAAATATGAATTAAAGTACAACATCACATAAAGTAATAAAAAAATCGACATAATATAATATAATTAAAAGATACTCCTACTGCACACACTAATTGATTGAAATATCTAATTCCTTCATCTGACAAAAAAGGAAGTGCAATCACAACACATGACTGCCACCCTCCAGTTCCTATCCTTGGCAACCCACTCATGATCATTGGGCAAACGGGTTTTGACCATTGCACCAACTCCAAAAACCTCCTTTCATTTTGACCCTGCATACTTTGTTCATCTGCCTGGGATTTGAGGAAGAACACATCCCAAACTATCACCTCTCAGTGAAATGAGTTATAAAATAGAAAGAAAGAAAATCATCATTCCCCATGTCTCTGATAATCGAACGTTTTATGAACTGTTCGTGAATCATTTGTATATCGTTTTTTTATTAAGCTAAATATAAAAATATGAACAAAATTTTTATATTCATCTAATAAACGAACGAATACGAACAAATGTGTGTTGGGTCGTTTATGCTCACGAACAAACTCGTTTATAAGTTTGTTTATTTAGTTCTTCTTTTCCTTATATTTTTTACATTTTAAATATTGGTGAAGGTAAGGATTAAAATGAACATATGATGAATTTTAGAGTTTAAACTGTGAAGCTTACAAAACTTAAGAAGTGCATTAAACAAACTAAACAAACAAACAAAAACATAATATCGAAGATTTAAACGAACCCAACATAAACACATAACATTATTCATTCAAACTCAGTTCATTTAAACCCTATATATTTCTATCATGCTTTAAACTATGGAGGGATAATGATTCCAAATTTCCACCCCCCACATCTCGAATTACCCCTTTTGGCCCGAACTGAGGATGTGGGTGTGTTTTGGGGGACCCCATATAGGTGTGCAGCGTGCCCCTTCTGAGTCACCGGAAGATTTGCCAGTCTATCTCTTATGGTCATTACTTGACCACAAGTATCTCTCTCACTCATTTATCCTCCCTATATGCCGCCCTAAATCCTTCATATATTAATATATCCACCTCCTTACTCCTTACACTTCACTTCCAATACAAACTGCAGAAAATGGCCTTCTTAAACTATGTTACTTCCTTCTGCTCCTCTTCCCCTTCTTCCTCTCACCACATCTACTCCAAGGTAATTTTCCTTTCCATTTCTGATACATTCTGGTTAGGTTGTTATTCTATATTTATGGTTCGGATTCTGCAGGATTTCGAACTCGGTTTAGACTTCCTCTCCAACAAGGGGTCCATGTCTATCAACATCCTCCATTGCATTTGCAGGTAAAAGGGTATACTATTAGTCTATTAGGCTATGAGCTTCTTTTATGATTATGGAATTAAAAACGATTTTCTAACTCAAAAACATAATTCAGGCAACGCACGGCAGCAAAGAAGATAAGATTAGTCGGAATTCGAGGAGACTGATGATTGGTTCCACGGCTTCTACCTGCACTTACAACGAGTGCAGAGGGTGCAAATACAAATGCAGAGCAGAACAAGTCCCGGTCGAAGGAAACGACCCAATCAATAGTGCATATCACTACAAATGCGTTTGCCATAGGTCGTGATTTTTAACTCCTTTTTGGTTCTCGTTCAAGCTGGAAAGTGTATCATTTAATTTTATCCTTGGCTTGTTATATAAGGGTTTATGGATTTCATTCAACATGACCCAATAAGTAGCTTTGTTTTTTTTGTTGCATTTTCTGTGTGTTGAGAAGATGTATTAGATATGATGTTAGGGTTTTCAAGGGTTTTTGAAGCGAGGGTCACTGCCACTGCAACGGCAAGTTGGCATGTGGCAGCGGTCCCAAAATATATTAAAACAAACAATTCACATGGCCTAACTTTTCTTTTGAATCTGTTCAATAAAACCAAAAAATGGCAGAAAATGAAACCATGTACAAAGAAGAAAATAAAATAAAGGCAGAAGCCGATGACGATGAGGCCCCATTTTTCTGAGAGAAAAACAAGCAAGACCCACCAACATTTATATGCTCCATTGCATTTGGCTTTCTTGCAGTTTTGAGAATATTCTGGCGATCACCCAAAAAAAAAAAGTTGCAGTAAACAATACTTTCTGGATGAAAAAATTATTAGATGGCCTTAGTTTATTTTTTTTGGTAATATTATATAGAATAATTTTTCATTTTATTTTTTTAAGGTGAATCTTCACCTTTTTTGCTACATGTCTTCAAGGAGTGGGTAATTATTTAGGAGTTACGCTGAAATAGATGAATCTCATTGGATGAACCATAAATAACGTGGTGAACCGGATCTATCTAATAATTTCTCCTCTGGCTGAGTCCATTTAGCCTGCACGATTTAAGAATCATGACCTCCACATTCCAAATCAGCATGATCATATTCCAGCACAGATTTGATACACCAACTTAAATGCAATGCGATTGACTGATATATTGTAAAGATTTGGTTTTCTTTCTGCTTTGGCTTGTGCCAAGTTCATTTTATCATTACCAATAATCAGTTAGTCTCTAGAGTTCCCTTAAATAAGGTCAAAAATTTGAATCTTTGTTACTTGTTAATGGTGAAAACGGGTTGAGAGAATCGCCCAATAATACAACTCTATAAAACCTAATCAATTTAATTTACCATACCAAAAATGGTTTTTGTGCCAGATTTTTTGGCTTGTTTTTGTGCACTAAATAGCAAAACTGAAACTAGGAAGAAGCTGGGATGCTGATGAGGAAGGAGGGCTGGGTGGCCCCATTTTCCCATTACCAGGAACAAGCTAGACCAACCGACATTTGGATATACAATATCTAAGGGGAGAGCTGTTTTATATCCCAGCCCATATGGACTAGGGTAATGATTTTTCAATTCCCAAGTGCAACAGTCCAAGCCCAAAACTTCCATACAATTACCTTGGATTCGTTGTTGAAAACCCAAAGCAAAACAAGCCATGAAAGTATTGAAGAAGATGAATATCTCTGCATGGACACGAGGTACCCAAGGAAAGAGACGAGAATCAACGCGGGCTGCTCACACTATGTAAAATTTATATAATTATATATCTTTTAGATTATTGGATAAAAGTAATAAATAATTGCAATTATTTTATTTAAAAAACTTTTATTTATTATTGTTAATCTCAGTTATTCATTTATCATTATCAAACTGTTTAAAAAAGTGTAAAACTTCAAAGTTTTTCATGGTTTAAGAGTATTCTACTTCTTCTACGAAAGATTAATATTTAATACATTGTTAGTGAATAAGATGATGACATAATATTGTAAACTTTTTAAATTCATTTTTTATGGTGTGTCATGATATTGTTCACTAATAGTGCATAAAATTACACATTAATAATGCATCACATGTGCATTTTTATCAAATTAAGACCAAGGCAACCAAATAATCAATCCACCTACTCCTTTCCATAACACAACGTCATCATCCCTCTGATATTATTCCTATATTTCTTCTATTTAGGCAAAGGGACCAGCAAAAGATGAGTGGGGTCGAGGAAGGTGGTGAAAGTACAAGTCTTGATCTTCTCAAGCACAAAATGGCTAACTTCGCCAAGGAAAGGGACCTGGATCAGTTTCATTCACAGCCCTAGAAATCTCCTCTTGGCCCTGGTATATATCTCAAACAAAACTTCATGGGGTTTACTCTTTGTTTCTGATATACATTTTAACTTTCATATTTATACATTATACATGTACGCAGGAAAGGATCCTGGATTCTAACTCGACGGGGACAAGTATAACTTTATTGAAAGTAAGAGGACAACTTATAATTATTTTATTAAAATTTTAAAGTTATGAGCTTCGCCTACTCAAAACTTTAAAGTAATTTTATTACTTGATTTGATAGTCTTGTAAGAATGTGTAATCTAATTAGGGAAGGACGCATGATTTTAGGTTAGGGGGCGAACTTATAAAAACTTAGAGAAGACAAAAATAGATTTTCAATAGAAAATACATAGGAAAAATTCTAAAATTTTTCTAAATTGTATAGGAATTTTAAAATTTTAAAGTGGCGACCGCTAACTCCTACCCCTCGGTCCATCCCTGAATCCAATCCCAAGTCTATTTGACCAGGACAACTTCATCAACGTGTTCATTTTCTTCATTATGATTACGTTCAAAGTTGTACTCATAGGGTTTTGCAGTAGAGTAACTATCAAAATGAAATCTCAGTTTTCCCCCCTCTCTGATACGCAATCTCAAAGGAAAATCCATGATAGAAAGAGTCAAAAAAGAGTGGGATCAGTTTAGTTATATGAAGCAAGAAAACGTCCCCACCTCTATTTCTTCTGCTATTTACAACCTGGAACCGAATGATGGTGACCTGAGAGAAGAAGCATTGTTTAATAACATGGCAGAAACCCTACCGAACCTGGACAGAATAGGCTCCTGACCACCAACCTGTTGGCCGCTGCAGCAGGTGGCTCGGTGAACTTGAACCGGCGTGGCTCGTTGGGAGAGCATATGCAGGAATATTTCCTGGTTTGTTCTTCTCCATCGCATGCTTTTCTGGCTTCAACAATTCGTCTCGCTCATTTGGTGGACTTCTTCAATGGAGTGGGCCTGGGAATGGGAATCTAAAGAAATAATTTCATGGGCAAGTGACCAACGTGAAAGAGAAATCACATCCTTCTTGCACTGCTTATTTATTTGATGGTGGAAAAACGTATGATATTGATTGTACATTCGGCATTTAGTCAATGTGTCAGTATAATAAGGCTGCATTCCTCTGAATTTGGTTCTCAACATAACAATAACAGAAACAAGTTAATGCACAATGAAGCATTCACGTGATGTTGTTTCTCACAAAAAACACTACTACTACTACTTGTCCTTGAACCAATTAATAAACACTTATCATGTATTTGATAATATCTTTTATAACCAAGGGAGCTGAAAAATTTTGCTCTGAGGAAGATCAGCAGAAGAATATAAATAACGTTTACCAGAAGAGGATAATGAGAGGACAAGAGATAAGAGATAGAGATCACTCGGAATATATTTACTTTTTATTAGCAACGAAAATGAGATTTTTTTTCAAAGTTGTTTTCTTTTATATACACAAGAAACTTATGGATAATTCAATATATATTCGGAGATTTGAGTCATCTCAGGGTGTATACGTTATCTATGATCCTAACCAATAAAAAGTATTCATTTCATTAATTTTTTCACGCCATCTTTTTAGTACACCGGTATTTTGTTAAAAAAAGTTCCAAAGTCCAAAACACTGGGGTTTTCTTTCCTTGATGTGCAAAACTGTTGAAAGGAGTAATATGTATAATGGAGTAATCAAAAGAAAAAGATTCACGTGATTTCACACCCAAAATTAAACTCTCTGATTTGATTTCTTGAAAAACCGAGGCAGCATTCTTTTTACAACAATGTAAAAAATGGAGAAATTAACCCTTCATCTTTTACCATTATTTTTCTTCAAAAAAAAAACTAGTTATCGTCTACTCATTCAATATTCCTATCATTTTTATCAATGGTGGAACTTGGAGTAAAAGTTGAGGGGGCCAACTTAAATTTTTTAAAAAATAGAGGCTTAAATGAAAAGTTTCAAAAAAATTGAGGGTTTAACTAAATTTTTTAATAATTTTGAGAGATTTAACAAAAAAATTTGAGAGAGAATTTAATTAAAAATATTTAAAATTTTAAAGCTTAATATGAATTTTCAAAAATCTTGAGGGGGCAAATTAATTTTTTTTTTAAATTTAAGGATAAAATTCAAATTTTCTAAAATTTAAGGATTCGGCTGATTTTTATGTTTATATAATTTAAGTGTATAACAAAATATTATACATGTGATTCCTCTCTCAGTCGTATTACTTTAATTCTAATATATTCAAATGTAAATTACTTATTTACTAATCATATTTTTAATATTTTCTATTCATTTATATTCGAATTTATCAACTAATTTTATCTATTTATTACTTCCAAATTCCGACAAAGATTCTGCTCGTAATTAATAACCTAACATAATAATTAATTAATATTACAATAATCACTATGGTAATTATCATCTTAAGCCCAATATAGCAAGGAAAGGGAAGGGAAAAATTAAAAGCAGAACCCATGGCATTATCCATTCTAATATATTTGTCAACCATCTCTAGAATAAATAATTAAATTTTTCAGTTGACACCCTCTCCCTTTTTTAGATTATGTGTTCAAAATTCGCAAAATTCTCATTTTTCTCCCCCTAAATAAAAATTATTCAAAATAATTATATTTACGTAATCCACCTATATATGTAGGCTTTTAGAATTGGACACAGCAAACGGGTGGCAACGGCAGCTTCAAAATAATCAACTTGGCACCAAGCAGCAGGAGAAGAAGCACAACCCTTTCTGCTGCATCAAATTAAAGGTAAAGAAACAATTACTATTACAAACATGGTGGGATTGTAGAAGCTTCTTAAGTTGAAAAATTAATGGAGTGGAGCCTACCTTTTTGGTTTTTGAATAAAGCAGGTCAGGCGAGATTTTGTAAAGGTCTTCATCGACGGGTTTTGGAGTTGGCTTGGCCATAGGAATGGGGCTTGCTGCTGCCGCGGCTGCCGGTTGTTTCACGTCGCTGGCTTCCCAGCTTTGCTTTTTGCCTTCTTTAACATGCGACCGTCGTACTTTTGTCTGCAAATTTCCATTCATTAATACTAAAAACAAATGAAACCTGGTTCAGGCAAAGGAAATAAGAAATTTAAGGTTGTTTAGTTCTTAGTTTACTTACCCTTTTACGAGGAACGACAATCATGGCAGGAGTAACAACATCATTCTCATAAAGGTTACCGGCAACACATAAATCACGATCCTCGGAGTAGCTGTAGCGAAGCAATCCAGGTTGCCTAGCCGATTCGAAACACTGAGTGAAAGGAAGGTCGTTGTTCCAATCCCAGCTACCAAAAGCCGGAACATGATTCCTTCTGTAATAATCCTGAAATGCAAAGAACAAAACCAAAAATAGAACACACATGAAACTCAATTTTAAAGCATACAAGGAAGAAAAGGGTAGACTTTACTTACATCCATACTGCGGGAGAGAGATTGACTTTACTTTTCAACGAAGCCCTTTCACTTGTTTCTTTCTGTGTGTGAGCGTGTGAAATCTAGCAATTTAAAGGGTGAAGGGAGAGGAAGATAGGGTAAAAGCAGAGGTATGGGTGTGGGATCTAAAGCAATAAAATTTTTATCTGGGGTAAAAGAAAAAGTAACCCAGACCAGATAACGAAGTTTTACAGTAGGGGACACGTAAGGTAAAAAAATGAAAGCTTAATCAATAATTAAGTGTTTAAACTGTTTTTTTTTTTTGTAATAGGTATGGGTGTGAGATCCAAAGCAATAAAATTTTTATCTGGGGTAAAAGAAAAAGTAACCCAGGCCAGATAACGAAGTTTCACAGTAGGGGACACTACAAAGAGGGTAAGGTAACAAAATGAAGGCTTAACCACAAAATAAGTGTCTAAACTGTCTTTTTTTGTAATAGGTATCTAAAGTATTTTTTAATTGAAATATGTGTCTAAAGTTTTATTTTTGGCTGAAATAGATGCCTTAAGTATTTTTTGGCTGAAATAGGTACCTAAACTTTCATTTTTAGTTGAAATAGGTGCCTAAGAAAGTGCCAAAATTAACTTTAAAACAAGCTAAAAATAAAAGTTTAGACACCTATTTCAGCCAAAAAATAGTTTAGGCACCTATTTCGGCTAAAATAAAAGTTTAGGCACCTATTTCAAATAAAAATACTTTAGACACTTATTACAAAAAAAAACATAATTTATACACTTATTACAAAAAAAAACATAATTTAGACACTTAGTTTATAGTTTAGCCAAAATGAAAAGATGAAAGGCAGAGAGAGACAGTTTAGTAAAACAGGGTTAGTATGCTTTTTAATCAAATGCATATTCCAATGTTTGAATCTTTGATTTTACTTTTGTTTTTTTGGGTATTTTTTTGCTAAGATGAGCAAGCAAAGGGTTTGGGTTTAGGGTATTGAACCCCACGCGCGTCCTGGGAAAGAGGGATTCGATAAGAACTGGTCAATGAGGATGAAGTCAGCAAGGGGTCAACACTCAACAGTTTAACAACGGGTGTGTAACGGATCTGAAAGGGGTTAAGGTGTTTAAAGTTGAAACCTTGCAGAAGACAAAGTGGTAATGAGATTGAATAAAGTTTATATTTTTTATTTTGCAGGGAAATAGTTCAATTGATAAGGACATGTGCAACTGTGCACACGATCTCCCCCTTTGCTCCTTTTATGCTTTTAATTTATTATTAGCCCTTTAATGGTAACTTTTGACGTTTTTCATTCTGTGAAATTGTTTTTTACCAGTGGTAAATACCAAAATTTTAAATAGTTCAACTATCCAACAAATTAGGACTTTTTTTTTAGAGAAATAGTGTCCCTTATAAAATAGAGAATTTGAGTATCTTTCAAAATGTTTGGGGTATCAGGTGATTTGAACACTGTATTTTTTACTAGTTCCTTTATAAAGTATGTATAGATGAGAAATTTGTTTGGTTGGCGAGATGACTTCTCCACAAATAAAAATACTTTTTAGGGATATATAGAGTTGAGGAGAGGAAAAAAAATTTCTTTTGTTTTTTTAATTATGAATTTAGTTTTATTTTCAAACACATATATTTTGTCCCTGGATTTTAAATTTTATCTCCCTTCTGCCTAGTTCATGGTTGGTGTCGCAGCTTTTTTAAAGCTCGAATGTTTAAAAACAAAAAAATAACGGAATCGCCATTAATCTTTTTCGAGGCGTGCTTGGATCACTTAAAACGGGTCATTTTAATAAAAAATAACTTGTTTTATTAAAACAACAAGTTTGGTCTGCGAAAACACAAAAAACGGGTTCGAAAGTCGATTACGTGTGGAGAGGGGTGAGCACCCCACGGCGCCCAAAAATTGGTACCTAACCGATTACAAGTTGTTTTAATGTCGGAATTTACAAATTCGTATACAATTTAAATTATTATCCATTTATTAATATAAATATGAATTTATTTTAACAGCCTCACCATTCGAGGAATAAACTATAATCACCGCCAATTTTTCTGACGCTAACCCGTTATCCCTTTTGGTGAGACACAACATTGTAAATTAAATATCCCTTTGTTGAACATGGAATCAATGAAACAACATTTTTTAAATTTGGGGTTAAAAATATTTTATAATTATATGTCAATTATTAGACTTGATTAATATTTAACTTAAAAATTTAGGTGAATTTTATTTACAAGGTTTAAGTTTTCTTAAGCGTTAATTATTAGTTTTATGGTAAAAGAAAGACTATTCTAAAGAAAATTAATTTAAAGGCTTTAATTAAGGCTCGAATTAAAGACCCTAAGCTTAAGGGTTTCACCTAAACTAAAAGCTTAATTAATAGCTATACATTAAAACAAACATTAGGAGAAATACAAAACAAAATGTAAAATGGATTAAATGAGATTTCATGAAATTAAATGAATACAGGAAATTAATTAAATGAGTAACAAAAAAGCAACAAAAACATCGATTGTTAAAAAAGGAATGCATCCTTCCCGAATTAGTCAAAATTAGGTACATGAACCGGCCTATTATTTTTTTAAAATTGCAAATAGAAAATAAAAGATTTTTATTTAAACAAAGAATTTTGAAAAGGAAGTAAAAAATGACCAAATTAAAAAGAAAGGTAAAATTAAAGGTTTAATATTAGGAAAACGATGACCAAATTGAAAACAATGGAAAATTGGCTATCTTGCGGAGCGAAAATAAGTGGGGCGGAGAGGTTTAATGAGCAGAATTTCCCCTTTAAATTACATGGGTATAAAACTCAATTTTAAAAACAACTTTCATTTTCTCCCACTGAAAAATTTTGGATTAAACACCCATTCTTAAAAATTCTCTCAAATGTTCTTCATATTTTTTCATGGGATAAAGAACACGAAGAACGACCACCGTGTCGGCCGCCCTCCGTCGGCGCTGGTAGGTAAAAATACTCTTTTTTTCGATTTTTTTAAAAAAATTCCTACTCGAATTTTCTTTCGAAATCAAACAAAATGTTTTAAATAACCCCGAAATCTTTAAAAATAAATTTCGAATACCTTTTTTAAATTCCAGAATCCGGCCACCACCCCTACTCGAACCAGTGACGACGACGGTGGTTCGTGATGCAAGTAAGATAAGTAATATACTTCCTCTTTACATATTCGAATCATAACATAAAAATAATGATAAAGGAGAAAAAAGTAAAGAAATACCCCAAAAATTGCTTGATTCTTGTACTTCACTCGAAGACTCCAGTACAATGGTTGATTGTGTAGTGTTTGTAATGGTTGAATGTAGTGTGCTTTTTTTTATTACAAAGGAATAGAACCTTTTATATAAGTATTTTTCATACCATATTTACAAAGAATATTGGGACAAAAATCTCTAATTTTTTATTGGTATTTTTCTTTTCTTGTTTAATCTAAGTTGCTTTCCCATTGTATTTGATTCAATTCGAATTCCCTTCCCCTTTTGCTTGGTGATTTGCTCGAATATTGGGCTGATTTTCCCCTTAATTTTTCATGTTTGAATCCTTTAATCTTTCCTTTCCTTGCTGTAGATTCGAATGGTGAGGGAATAACGACGTGGGGCGAGTTACGGCGAAGCAAACAGCCACCGGGGCTGCCTGACGGCCTCGGGGTGGCCCGTTATCGTGGCTGCCGCCGTTGGGGCGGCCATTGAAAGCTGCTCGTTGGCCTTTGGCAGTCCCCCAAACCCCGAGCGCGTGACTGCAGTCGCAGGAGAGCTGCTGCGGGACAGGAGCATGGGACACGCACGTGCAGGGGCTTTGACCGGCCCTTCTCCAGGCTTGATCTGAGCCGTTGGATCTTAGTTAGATCCAACAACTATAATCGGGCTTCGCATAGAAGGAAGAAAGAAAGGATCAGCTAGTTTTTTTGGTTCTTACTTTTTTTGGCCAAGTGGATTATTAATGTAACATGGATTCTTCTTTTAATTTTTGGACTCTATTATTGGGTTTTATTCCAATAATGATAATAATATAATACTAATATATTATATAATAATAAGTAAATAAATAACAAATAAATGAATAATAAAAATATAAAAAACATAAAAAATGGGTGAAAATCTAGTCGAGTTAAAAAATTTCAAGTTATTCGAGTTGACGCGTCATATTTTTCAACTTAAACTTTATTTGAATGTTTTTTATTCGAGTCGAATTTATGAAATTTTAGTCGAGTTTGAGTCGCGTCGAGTTTTCGAGTTCTTATACAAATTTAAATGTAGTTATTTATCATGTTATAGTACGGTTTGATTATAATTTAAAATACTCTCTCTAATCATATAAGATATGCATATATGCATATATATCTTCGTATTTTTCATACGTGACACATATTTTTTCATATATATATAAGAAAAATTGAGGGACTCGACTCGAACTTAAAAATAAATCTACTAATTATTAAAAATCTTGAGTTATTTGAGATATTCTAATTTCTATTTTATAACTCAAACTTTATTTAAAATTTTTTCGAGTCAAGTTAAAAAATTTGATTTTTCGAGCTGAGTCGAGTTTTGCTTACCCATAATCTTTAATTATGTTTGTGGTCGGTTTTTATTTTCTATACGTGTCAATAAAACATGAAAAATTGATTATTGAATTTATTCTGATAAATATTTTGGAAATAAAACAACATAAATGAGTTAACCTGTTATCACTTAGACCCATTGGACCTATTTATAGATCCGTCGGCTAACCACTTAAAATAGTAATCTAATGAGGATTTTGCACCAATATTTATTTTATAAAAAATTAAACTAAAATTAACTTATTTGTATTATTATTATGATGATGATGATGACATTTTATCAATTCAATGTCATGCGAACATCTTTCTGTGTACATATTTAAATGGCAACAAAAGTATACCTATTTAATTTTTTAAGAACACTACCTATTTAATTTTCGAGTTTAAAATAGGTATAAAGTCAAAAAACTGCACCTAATGTTTGACTGAATAGTCACTTTAGCCCCTATTCTGTTTTTGGAGCAATTCAATCCTTAACGTTTTACTTTTGGTCAAAATTGTCCCTTTACGAATTAAAACTCTTAGTCAACTGACGGTAAATGGCTTGAAATGACGTGACAAACATATATGGCATTGCATGCTGACATGACAGTATCATATAGACAAATATGCTTAGGGATGGCAACGGGGTGGGGCGGATTTTTAGTCGCCCTGAACCCGACCCGAAAATTTAAAATTTCGACCCTACCCGACCCGATATAACAAAAGTATAAACCCGACCCCAAAATTTTTAGTAAAAATCAAATTAAACCCGACCCACCTTGAAAAAAATTAATAAAAATATTACATATAATATATAAAAATATAATAAATATAAATATATATTTATAAATAAACCGGGTTGGGGCGGAAAATTTTCATTCTAAACTCGAATTTGACCCGACTCAAACCTTTTAAAAACCAGATCCGAAAACCGAAAACTAAAAAAAAATCCGATCTTGCCGGATCGGGTCAAAACTCGCCGAAGTCGGACTTTTTTCCATCACTAAATATGCTGACTTGAAAAAAACATTACATAAATCAAAAAATAATTTTATAAAAAAAATTTCTGCTGACTTGTCATTCTGTCAAGTCATTTCAAACTGTTTTCCATCAATTTTCTAACAATTTTCATCCGTAGAGGGGCTATTTTGATCCAAAATGAAACATTGAGGGTTGACTTGTTCTAAAAAAGAATAAGGGACAAAGTGACTATTCAGTCAAGCGTTGGAGGTATTATTTGACTTTATGTCTTTAAAACATATGTCAACATACTTTCTACCAACAAGAGTTGGGTGCAATGGCAAGGCATATTGCTCTCTCAAAGAGAGAATTTGAGTTCAAGCCTTGAAGATGACATTGTTCGGAGGAAGAGACACAATTCTCGAATATAAACTATAAAATGTACATGTACTTTACCCAAAAAAACAATATACTCTCTAAAATCTACTATCAATTGATAGATTTAAACATTTTTAAGTATATAATAAGCTAAAAATTGAGACTAAAATATTCACAATAAATCTCATGAATATTGAGTGCATTTGCTTTTAAAATAATATTTATACTATTGGTCCCTGATATTGGTCTCAATCAGGACGGATGCAAAATTTTACATTAGGAGAGCAAGATTATAAAATTTTATGAGGGTGAACTTATAAAATTTTAGGGACGCAAATAAATTTTTAATAAAATGTATATAAATTTTTTAAAATTATATATAAATTTTAAATTTTCAAGATACGACTGCTACCATAGGCCCTCAGTCCATCATTGGACTCGATGATAAACATTCTTAGGAGGTTGAATATTAAAACGACACCTGTTTCCAGAATGAAACCATGCATGTGGAAGCTGCTTATCTCAAGCTAAGCATAATTATGAATTGGTTAAAGAGTCTAATTCTAAAGCTTTGATGTTTAATAATCTCTAACCAAGCCTTGCCCCCCACCATGTTCTTCTTATCATTTCCATATGTAGCATGTTTCTCACTTTTTCTTCATTGTTTATAATTAATTATAATTTAATTAGACCTATTTAAACTTGTCTACGAGTCAAGTTTGAAGTCGGTTTAAGCCTGACCGAATATGAATTACTACTTAAAAATAAAGAATTATTTTCATTATATAAATATGCATCTAATTTCTTTTAATTTTTTTAGGATAAAATGGCTACCAAACAAAAATTAAGAGACTGAGCCGTAAGCCCAATCTAAGCTTAGTGAATCAATTTGATGAATTTCATTAAATTTTTGGGTAAATTATGTAAATTATCACTGATGACTGAACTCTACTCTCAAACTTATTTTGATCACTAATGTTTCAAAATGTTCAATTTACGCACTAAAGTTTAGACATTAAACTTTTTTGTCACTCTGTTAACTTTTTGACGACGTCAATTTACTGGAAAACATATAAACTTCTCCAAGATCTGAATAGTGGAATGCTTCATCGGCACGAGATAAGCAATATACTGAGAAACGGGTTTCAGCTGACGACAGAAGAGGGAGATCGACGAGAGAAAGACTAAACGTTTTTTGCTCGATTCGTGGGTTTTGGGGCGCTTTCCGGCAAAATGGAGGTCGAATTTAGACTCAGAGGTGTGAGGCGAAGTGATTGGTGAAATTTGGGACCGAACGACCACCATTTACTTTCAATGTCTAAACTTCAGTGACCAAAATAGGTTTGAGAGTAAAATTCAGCATAAAAAACGTTCAACGTCTAAACTTCAATGAGTAAATTGAACGTTTTGAAACTTTAGTGACCAAAATAGGTTTGAGAGTAAAGTTCAACATAAAAAACGTTCAACGTCTAAACTTCAATGAGTAAATTGAACGTTTTGAAACTTTAGTGACCAAGATAGGTTTGCGAGTAAAGTTCAGTGATGATTTACGTAATTTACCCTAAACGTTTTTGCGCAAGAACATATTTAATTTCTAACCTTCACACATTATATTAATTTGGTCTAAATTATAAAATATAACCCTTAATTTTTACACATTATATTAATTTAATCATAATTCTAAAAATAATAACCCTCAATCTTTACATATTATAACAGTTTGATCCTAATCCTTAAAAAATCAAATATCTTGCAAAGCAACCTTATATAACAGGAGGAGCCGCAATTGATGGACACATCCCTGAGTATATATATAAAAGAAAAAGAACTTATAAGTGCTGGGAGCTTACTTTTCTAAGAAATTTGCTACATCAAACACTTGTTTTGAGTACATATATAAAATTTCCGGTTGCATCTGGTAGTACCGGTGTTTATCTATCAAAATCGATTGTTCTGTCGTTAAATTTTTATAATTTGTTTGGATTTTTAAAGATTAGGATCGAATTGTTATAATGTGTAAAGGCTAGTGATAAAAGTAAATCCAGTTAGTTGAATGACCAAAAAGAAACTTTTAGAGTTGGTTGACCAAAATAGAAATTTACCTATAATTGTGCCTCTTAGTGTAATTTACCCTATATTTTACTCTCAACTATTTCCATATTTATGTTTCGACAATAACTAATTTTACAAATTAAAGAATTCTCATTTTTTTTGAAGAAAATAAAACATAAATACAAAACAAAACACAAACATACTAGTAATATCCACACACGGATATACAGATAGATATAGCTAAATAAGTGCCAACACAGTTGACATCAGATGAACAAATTATAAGAAGGAATTTAATAATCTATATCAATATCTCCAGCTATTTTTTATTTTGAATTATTATTTGTTTTTTACGAAAGTTTTTATTTCTGTCCTATTCTTTTTTCATATAGCATTAATATAGTTATGTTTTTATATATTATTTTCAAATATATATATTGAAAAATTATTTTTATATATTATTTTATAAGTTTATATATTATATTTATATATTAAGGATAAAGGAAAATGGCTGTCTCCCGAATTTTTTAATTATGGGACATAAGTAGGGATATTGATAAAGGACTGACGATTTCTACTCAGTTAGAACGGTCTAAATTCTAATTACCTACTCGAACCAACCCTTTAGTTAGGGAGGTGGACCAAACCCTAAAAAAACACCCGGCTAGCGGCCTCCTCCTCCGTCTTATCAGTGAAACCAAAGGCTTAAGCGGCGGTGCATGAAGGCGGAGTTATCTGTCCCTCTCACACGCACGCACCTTTAATTGTAGTGTTGGGGTAAGGTCTAAGTTAACGATATATATGAAATTAAAAGGGGAAGACAGTGATACAATAAAAGCAATAACACAGAAACAAACACACAAGGAAGTTGATGAAATGAAACTGGAAGGTTACAATCAGTTCCAAGTTGTAATGAAGCTTGCAAATTGTCACTTTCCTCACACATGCATGCATGCACCCACTTGATTGTGGTCCAGCCAAAACCATCATCAATGGATATATATATAGATAGGGAGGATAGGATCAAGTTACACAGAATAAGATATTTTAACTTTTACACGTTTTTTGGATCATTGGATGAGTGAAATGGACGGTGAGATTAAGAGTGAGTTATGTGAAGATTATCACTTGAAGAAAAAAAAGTAAGGAATTAATCTCAGCCATCAATTTTACTCATCCAACGATGCAAAACTAAGATTTTTACATTCTGTGTAAGTGGATAGATAGTTAGATAGATAGTATTAATGATCTATGTGATTAGGAAAAGCCCTACTTTCTCTCTTATTTAATGAAAGTAAGATTTCAGATATATCGGTGATCAACAAAGTTGATCTTCTTCTTACATGATATATATGTATGCTTGTTTCAGGGATTATATAAATTGTTTCTTTTCATGACAGATTTGATCAGCAGCAGTGTTGTATGTCTTATTAAAGTGCTGAAAAATATGCTCAGAAAACTTTGAATTAATGAAACAAGGAGAAGAATAAGGAAGAAAATAGTATACGGTGGAGGAAGGTGGGAGGGGCTTATAGACCATAGCTACCTCAGAATCTTCAATCTTATTAATATTGAACTGTTTTAAAAAGTATTCTATTTAAGAATTAATATGTATACATGCATATATATAATTTCAAGTTGCCCCTCCATTTTTCAAAGTTACTTCGTCTTCACATTCTTAATCAAAAATAAAATGTGAAGATAAAAGTTATGGATTAAAATCAAAATTAAAATGATTTTTTTGAAGAAAACAAAATTATACCCTCTTGAATGAATAGGGTATTTACCCAATTTAAAAACAACAAGAGCACCATAAGAACTGTAAATAACATGGCAAAAACAACACACTTCCTCTCTAGATAAAAGATAACATTTTTTATTGAATGGTCAAACAACTTTATGGAAAATAAAGTTTACGGTGGGTTGAAATTTGGATTGTAGTTAATCAGGACAAACCCTGGGTTATCATTTCTTTCAATCTATCATCGAGTATTCTAGTGAAGAAACTGACTATGATTTTGTTGTGTGTGATTTTGGGTCTCGCTGCTGCTGCTGCTGCCAACATCACTCCTTGTCGATATCCCACCAACAATATTCCAACATAAAGTAAAAAACAAGGCATTCAAAGATTTAATTACTAGGGTTAAACAAATTCAAATATGAACTAATTAAAAACTCAACTCTATGGTGAAGAATACTGAGTAATAAATACTAAAATACGATAGATAAACAAAGTGAGAAAAAAGAAGAGAGAGGTCCCACAATCCAAGTGGGAAAATGGAACCATGTGCGCTCATATGGTGGTTGCCCATTTCAGCCCCCACAAAACTCCCTTTTCTCTCCTCTATAATCCCAATCTGAAAACGAAAGCAAACGCCTTTAATTCAATTCTAATTCTAATCTACCATATTAAAATTTTATGTGGTATTTAATTCAATAAAAGATTTCATAAATTTTAAACCAGAATTATAACACAGATAAATTAACAATATTGAACCTTAAAAAAAATCAATAAAATCCAATACCAGATCAATAATTAAAATATATCAACTAAAATAAAGGTAAATCCGAAATAAATTCGTATTATATGATATTTAGATATATTTAATGTTTATTTTATGATTCATAATTTTCAAACATCTTTAAAGATATAATTTTTATTGTAATAATAAGAATGATGATAATGTGATATATATCCAAATCAAGGGTTGATTCCCCGACTCTCCTTTCTCTTTACACCTCCCATTTCCAATCCTTCATTCTCGTCACATGTTTTTGTTCTTGAAAGTTCCCCTAATCACATCTCTGTCTTTCCTTCATGTCTGGTTGGTCTATTTAGATACTGTGTCAGAGAATTAGTCAGCTTTTGTCTTCTCGATCACTTCTGGTTGGCCAACCGGCCAGAGCTGTGCTCGTTTTCACCATTTGTACCTTTGATCCATCCAAAAAAGGGCAGTCTCTTGCTTAATCTCTTGTCCATCTCCATATCCAACTACCCAAAACGAAACCCTAATATTCTTCATCAACTTTTCATCTCATAAACCATGAATAAGTATAACCCTGGCCATATGAACCCTAGTTCTCTAAAATCCAGGTTTACCTCAAGGTTCCTCAGGGCTCTGACCAAAATCAATGCTCAAAAACCTATCTCCTCGTCTTCTCCCACGGAGATCTTCCGACGGTACCGAAGGATCAAGGCTGCTGCTGACAAGTCCATGGCGTACTCGGTTAGGTCGAGGAGAACTTGGAGTAGGGCAATGCTTTGGAAGCTTCGGAGCCGAGCTTGTGGCAGAAGATCAGTGAAAACTAGAACGTTTATTAAGTCCCAACAAGCTATCATGAAAAAAACAAGACATGAGAAGCAAGACAAGAACACAGCAACAACAGGGGAAGATGGGTTTGGCGTTGGTGTCGAAGCAAGTGAACTAAGAGAGCTTGTTCCAGGAGGTGAAGCCATGGATTTATGCAATTTGTTGGATGAGACAGCACATTACATAAAGTGCCTTACCACCCAGGTACAGGTGATGAAAAAAATTGCCGATTTCTACCCTCTCTGAGTAATATATATATATATATATATTCTTATCACATCGTTATATATAATAAATCCGAAGAACATAATTTTAAAAAGGGAAAATGGTTCATACAAAGATGGGTAAGTATTTTCTTTTTCTGTAGAAAGCATATATATATATATATAGCCAGCTGAAATAGTTTTTAGACAGAAAGTGATGAGTACCAAGTGAAAAAACTTGCAAAATCTGTCATGTTATACATAGTCGTGTTTGTATAGTTATGTTGGTAATTTCTATTCTTATATATATATATGAATCTATTTTACATACAATTTGGAATCATTTCGTGTTAATGGAGTGATTCTTTTAATAGCTTTTGTTCGTCTTCTTGTTCTTGGGTTTCCAAAACTTTTTGGTTGATAAATTATCATTTTCCACCTCTCTCTCTCTCTCTCTAACTCAATTAAAGAGGAAATAAACTAATTTTTAATATAATAAATAATTTTAATAATATTAGTTTGGCATGAAGTATACGTCAAGATAGTTATATTAAGGTGAGACAAATGTTGTTTAAGTCTATTTTTAAATAAATTATGAACCACACAAAATAACTCGCTGAATAGATAATCTCAAAAGTAGAATGTTATTTCTTCCAATAATAATCATATTCTGGATTATTGTCTTAAGTTGGCCTGTGAACTTTTTTAAAAGAACATATAAATATATAGAAAACATTATTATTTAGTATACTGATGTCTATATTCTCCTTTGCTTTGCTTTAGTTCTAATTAACTATTCAGTTTATACATCGTCAGGCTTAATAGCATGAAATAGCTGGCTCTCATTTCCAACTTAATTATTTCCTATTATGTTTAATTAGTAGTGTATTTCAGTTGGTATGTGTGTTTTAAAATTGATACTTTAAACCCTAATTATTGTCAGCCATATTTTTAAAAATAAAGTAATACGCTTATAGAGAAAAAAAAACTTTTATGTTCAAATCCTCCATTTCCCAGCTGCAATATTACCCAAAAGGATTTATTGCTTTAAAGAACTGTGATAGGCTCCCCCTCTCTTTCTCACACTCACAAGGGATCTTCTGGTAGTTTATAAAATAAAATAAAATAATTCAGAGTTTCATGAGATTTTTAAATGAAAGCTAAATTGATAAAAAAAAATATTAATTATTACATGTGGGTATTTCAGAAAAATATGATACTGCAACGTATCCTTTTTAGAAATTTATGTAATATTCTTTTATGTGTTCAAGAAAAATATTTTATTTATAAATTGAGTTTTAGGCCCTATTATATAATAATATGTTCACTAATATTTAAATTAAATCATACTTTTAAAATAAAATGGTTTTACTAATAAATTTATGTAACATGTAAAACAATGAAATGAAGGACTAACGAAATTTTGGACCTTAACTTTTTTAAACATCATTTTTTTCTATAATTTTTTGGGTCTTCAAATTTTTTTTGTCAAATTAAACGAAAAATAACAAACTTGTTAAATTAATGTCGATTATTCTTTTTCTTTTTACTCATATTGATCTCAATTATTTTCGTTCTCCTCTTAAAATTTTGGAGTATATACAAAGCTTTTTCGTTTCTTTGTTTCTTGATAAAAATGCATAAATGTATAACAAGCAAACACATTTTTTTAGGCTAAATGAGATTGTAGGTGTAACTTAAACTTTAGATTTTATAAATACACTAACGATTAATACGGCAAAATTAGGGAAATATTGTGTTTAGAAATGAAAATTTGAGAAATAGGGTTGGTTGGAGATTATTTTAGTTTCTACGGCAAAAATTATAGTAAATTTTAAAAAATTTTAATGCAGAAAGTCTTATGCAGGAGAAATTTTTAAAATTTACTGTAATTTTTGCCTTAGAAACCAAAATAATTTCCAACCAACCATATTTTCCAAATTTTCATTCCTAAACACAATATCTTTCAAATTTTGCCGATTAATACTCAACCAATCTATGTTGACAAACAAACTCCATTGATTAAGTTTATATTTTTCATAGTTTGAGTCATGTTAAAGTATGGTTTATATAGTTTTCAAAAAAAAGGTTTATATTTTTTCAAAAACTATGTTTACGTAGAAAACTATTTTTAATTGATAAATAAAAATTCATATCTAATTTTATCAAGATAAAATTATAATAGAATCTGTTCCAATCCTACTCACAATACCCTCTTGCATTTTTACTGGAATATTACAAAAGAATAGAGTAATTCTCAGAATAAGTTCAACCCAACATTAGTTTTTAAGATGTGTTTTTTATGGTAAACTTGAGTTCTATAAGAATCGAGGTTTTTTATTAGATAATGATGTTTACATTCCCAATGCAAATGTCGGAATTCAAATTTATATAACATGGGACACCATGAGCATCTTTATCCTCTCGGCCAATAGGTGGATATCAGAATCGAATCCTTCATTGGTCGTATCGACCTAACTTTTTAGATAATTATGATTTGAAGCTCGACTTTCACAGAAATCGCCTGTATTGACACTGTTTTACTAGAAATCAACTCCTG
The DNA here is from genome assembly GCA_019671005.1 of Hibiscus mutabilis. Taxonomy (NCBI): domain Eukaryota; kingdom Viridiplantae; phylum Streptophyta; class Magnoliopsida; order Malvales; family Malvaceae; genus Hibiscus; species Hibiscus mutabilis. The sequence continues at coordinate 139,892 of JAGYYJ010003150.1, forward strand.
TGAAAATTGATTTTTATTCATCATTATTGCTGTTAGAAAAATAAACACAATTTAAGAAATAATGTTGGGTTGAACAGGGAATTAATCCCATCTTTCGTAATATCCCTTATTTTCTATAAGATCTAATTATTTTATACCCAAATTTGACATTTTTTCTCCAATGTAATATTGATATGTTTTTTCAATATAATACTTAAATTTGATATATATATATATATATTTCTTAATACCGAGATTTTTTTGTTTCTTATGTCTAATATGGTATTTAAACAAATGTTATATATTTTAATATCTAAATTTAATACGTGGTATCATATACATTTATCAAAAGACGTGACACTTTATCTCATGTCAGAACTTCATTAACAGTTGAAATATTATGTTATCATATACTATATATTATCAAATTTAAGTACCACATTTAAAATATTTACATAAATACAGGGTAATGTTGAATTAATGATGGAATTAAGCTTAAGTAAAAAGTATTAATGACATATACCAAACATTGAATTCGTGGGGGAAGAGGGCATTTAACCCAAAATTAATGAGCACATCAATGATGGGTGGAATTATCTAAACACCAAAAACATTGACATGGCAACATAACATTCTACAAAAGCATTTGAAAAAAGTAGTGGTTGCTTAAGATCAAACTTAGCTGTTTATGTGAAATTAAATAAAAGAATTTTTTGTTTAAAAATAGTTCAATAAAAGAACATTGCTCCTTCAAAAAATGAAGTTAATATAAAAAGTTTTACTTATTATACATCGAGATAAGACATTAGGTTCCTTAAATAATGTTAAAAGTTCAAATTCTAACATTGTGAATGAGAAAATCAGATTAAAAAGATCGTCCCATAACGAATCTCTATGATATTCGAGCTGGATTACTTAGCCAATAAATAAGATATCGGCATTTATAACAATATAAAACCTTCACAATTATAAAAGTTAGCATTTAGAGATATTATTAACTCAAATCACAATTATTTATGTACCGTTTAACATAATGTTGCGTGCTTTTATCTGTTGTCACTATAAATATATTTAATTTATTAGTATGAAAACCATTCAAACATTGAATATATTTTAATTATTGTGCGACGACGATCTAAATCCAATGTTTCACAGGAATTGGTGTCCAAGGGCTCATCCAAATCATTATTTTTTCTTTACAATTCAAATGTAAGTTGATTCATCTCGACCTTAACGTATTAACAACCTTAATTTATGAAACCATTTTCATATAAACCCTAATGGTTTAAGTAATATAGCAATTGTTGTTTAATTTATCTTTGATGGCAAAAGAGTTCACACTTGTAAAGAATGATAGTCAATTTGGTCAAGAAAATGATCAAATGCTACCCATTATATACCCTATTGTTTCCCAATTAATATGATATATAATAAAGAACATTGGTGAAGCCAATGTGATTAATTGATTAATTAACAAACAAACAGCAAACAATCTCTAGAATGAGTGGTTAAAATCTTTCAGTTGACACTTTCCCCCCTAAGTTGTGGGTTTTAGACCCAGTAGGAGCAAATTTCTTCTTCTCCTTCCCCCTAGATAGGAATTGTTCAAAAAAAAAAATTAACAAACGAACAACATGCTCAAATTAAGCTTTGTAATATGAGACGAACACATAATTTTATATTAGGGGTGCAAAATTTTATAGTTAGAAAAATTATATGGTAATTTAAAATTTTTAAGAGATGCGGGATTAGATCATCAACATAAAATACAAAGAAAAGTTCGAAAACATATGAGAAATTCAATTTCCAGGGTGTATCCATGTTTGTAATGATCAAAGGAGGAAGCAAACTATGCGAAAGAAGAACTTACGGGACCATAAGATTGGCAGCATAGTTTCTGATCTGAATTTAGACTGAGATACAGCGGCGAAGTAGTGATGATAAAAACAGGTTATTTGGTAAAGTGAAGGAATAATATAGAAGAAAAGATGGGGTATATGAATCAACAAATGGGAAGGAATATTTTCAAACAGCTTATCAATCATGCTCCATGCAACGCGCGGATAAAGTTAAAACGAAACAAGCATGAATGTCAAGCTCAAAGGCCATGTCCATGACTAAATCAACTCATCTTTTTACATGAAAACAATGTTTCAAGGTTGAAACGCCCCATAATTGCGCTATCAAATTGGGATATTATTCCAGGCCAGGGTCCACCATTTATTCCTCTTTACTAGGGTGGGAATTGGACGGGACGGGGATGATTTTGTACTTCTCACTCAATCTCCAACACTTGTAGAACGGTTTTGAGAATCTCCATTGCATGTTCGGTGATTTTTTCGTCTCCATCTTCATATCCATCGGATCTCCACGGGTTTCGGGGAGTCCCCACATTTTTTTATACGGTTACGTTCGATTATCTCACGGTTTAGATATAGCAATCTCAGTCCCCATATTAGTTTCGGTGATAAAACTTTCCCGTCCTCGCCCATGAGTGGAGATTTCGGTTATTTCTCATCTCGTTGGTTGGATCACCACGGTTTTCGAATATTCTCCATCCGATCACCACGATTTTCGAATATACGGTTACCGAGGTCTTGTTTTTGGTTACTTTTCAAATCATCTTTTGGCTCCAAAAGTTGCTTTGAAACCAAAAGCAATACCAAACTGTTTATTTTGAGACCCAACCTCAAAAGCTAAAATTTTTAGCTTTGGGGTGGAACATCATTTTTGGATGTAAAATTACTTTCTTACCCTTAATTATTAACACTAATATATTAAAATAATATTAAATATAATAATAAATATTATATTAAATTAATATTTTAATAGTAAATACAGTAATTATTAAATATATTAAAATAATATTAAAAATTAATATTTTAAATAAAAATAAATAATAAAAAACTTTAATATTATAAAACAATATTAAAAAATAAATAATGTTAATATATTGAGTTAATACAATAATTATTAAATATATTAAATATAATAATTATTAATAGATTGAATTAATATTTAAAATGTTAATAATGTTAATAAATTTTATGAGAACAGATATAAACATCATTTACGTTTATTTATTTTTACTTTACAATATCAAGTATAAAATGAACATTTTATGTTTTCAAAAATACTTTTTGACAGCAATGTCAAATACTGAAAATCTTACAATTAACTTTTCAAAATCACTTTTTAACAGTACTTTTAAAATCATTTTTTAAAAGCAAAAAAAAAAACAGAGCCTGAGTCGAGCTGTTGATACTTAAGTGTAGTCTTTTTGAGTTGTTGACATTAACCCATGAACAAAATGTATTTGGATAAAGATCAAGGCCAGATTTAAACAACTAAAACAAGTCACCGTTTTGTGTAAGGATGCACATCTGACTATATTTGTGATTACTATTCATCTATATCTACAGGATACATATGTTTGCTGTGGCTTTCAGGTGAAGCTCGAGAAAGCGCTTTTCAAACTACAATAACTTCCTAGGTACAGTCATCTTTCTGCTTTCTATGTCTGCCTCCCCCGATTTCGGTACTGTAAATATTGATCTGCTTGTGCTCGACCACTGCTGCTGTTTTATTGAGGGGGGGGGGGGAGCGGGGTCAATGGTCATGTTCATGTAAGGATCGGTTAAGACATGACACGACTCTCGCTGTGTGTGAAAATTGAAATTAACTCGATTCATTCCTCGAAGATGTTTGCATCATTGAGTCGGAACAGCAGAGCTAGTTTGCGGGATGAGCAGAGAAGGTAGGTCTCTAACACGGAAACCATTGCCCCAGAAAGAGGCAAGACAAAGACCCATAATAGCCATGGCAACGACAGAGCATGCGGCTGGTACTGCTTGACTACTGCCCCCAAGGAACTGGGTTGCAAGAAGGCCTGCCATGGTGGAGCTTTGCATTCCGGTGCATAATGAAACTGTCCGACAAACTTCTTCTCTTTGCCTGCACGTTAACCACATGGTATCAGATGGTCTGAATGAAATCAGCAAGTAAAAACAGACTCTGAAAATAGAATCAAAGCATTCTGTATATAAATTGTATAACAAATGCTTGAAAGAGCAACGAGATTCAGCCCGCAAATAATTCGGGGAAGCTTCAAGAAAATCCAAGGGAACATTAAATAAAGATTCGGAACGACAACTTCTCTGCCTGATTGGCACACAGTTCTTATTTAGGTCCAAAAGAAAGTACCTCGGAGCTTGAAATAAAACTTAGGAGGACATGAACCAGGCAGATAAGAAAAGATTCCAGGACTACTACCGAGAAAAGTAGTACTTACCATGCTCCAATAATCATAATGGAGCTACCAATTGTTCTACAATACTTGATCAAAGCCATTCCTCCATTAGATTTTTATTTTCAAATGGTGAAATATTTATGAATTTCTTATGCTTCCACAAAGTAAAAAACCTTCCCCCTAATCTTCCATACGTAAACCAGGTGAAATGGATGCTTAAAGCACAATGTAATCCACAAGTTTTAGATTACCTGAAAGCAGGAATTTTCGAGATCCAATATCCGACAGCAAATCCCACAGCATGAAATGTCAAAACAGGAAAAACCAACTGAAGACCCTCTTTAGATAAAATTTGACTCCGATTCAACGCAAGAGGGCTACCGATGCACAGGGAAGTACAGATCATAGCAACAAAGGGCATCACGGGTTGAAGGATTGTGACAACTGGTTTTGCATAGGTATTAAGCACAAGCCCGATGGTGATAGGAATAAGTACAACCTAACAAGAAAAACCAAGCAAAACGTTTAATTACATTCCATCAAGAAACAAGAATGCTCATTAGAAACTATTGGCATATGTTCAATCACCATTATTACCTGTAAAATCGACTTCGACATAGCAACAGCATCAACCGGAACGACAGACCCTATGAGAAGGCCTGTTAAAAGAGGTGTGACTATCACCGACACAATGGTGGTAAAGCTAGTGAGAAGTATACTAATTGCCACATCTCCTTTGCTCAAAAAGCTGGCATAGCTAGAGAGCTGAGCCCCTGCCACACAAGATGTGAGGATAAAGCCAGCATAGAATATCGGCGGCATACCGAAGGCCTTTGCAACTAAAACCCCAAGAGCCGGTTTGAGCATATACTGTGCAATTAATCCTATAGATAGAGGTAACGGTCTGCAAGGAAACAAAATCATACAAATTGAGGAGCACGTTTCGAATGGAACAAAAAAATCACATCATTAGCAACTATATCAAACTACACATGACACAAAGAGAGATGCATCTACCTTTTGACTGCAAGTGTGAAATCATCAAAGGAAAGTCTAATTCCAATAGACAACATAATCCCGCCAAGAGCAGGAGCATACAATTCCTTAGATACCCTACATGAAAATTTGTGTTTAAAAAGTGTTCTTCTTCCTTGAGCAAAACTAATGGAAAAGAAAACCGTTGTATTCATTAAAATGGAGCAAATACAACTAGGAGATCAAAAGAAATACGACTATAAAACTACAGAGCAAAGTAAAAAAGTCAAATCCCCGCACTAAACAACGAAAACCCAGAAATACTCTAAGAATATCATTAATTAAGAACTGATTAGAATGCAAAAAGAAAAGGCTTACCAGGTGAAAGTGGAAGGCTGAGAAAGGGCAGCAACAGCAGTAATAGCGACAACAAAAGGAAGCATTGCAGACAAAACCTGCGATATATCAACCTTCTTTGCTACCTGGGTAGCCCCACCACCTGCGTTATTCACAAACGGAAGCCTCCGCGACCCAACTCGCCGGACATACGGCGTCGTTGAACAGGCAAATACAAACAACCCTCCTCCATTACTATTGGTAATTTCAAAACAACCCTTCATCCCACTCAACTTCAACCCATTTCTCGAATAAGAACTACAAACCGGCGCCGCTGGTTTGGGAGAGATTGAATTTGAGAGCTTATTCGCTTTCGAAGTGAAGGCACTGGTGTTGGGAAGAGAAAGATAAGGAATAAGTGAAATCATTTTAAAGTACAGAACAGGAAATTGAAGTTGCTTTGCGTTTCGTTTGGCCGGCGCCGGGAGAGATTTTAGTAGTGATGGATATGTGGTGGTGGAAAGAGGAGATGAGGTGAAGGGAGATAAAGTGATACTCCTATATACCTTTCTTAGGGAAGTTTGAGAGTACTAGTCGTTGATCGGACAGATTTAGTTTGTTGTGTTCATATCTCCATCTGTCAGGAAGTGGACGGTTGTGATAGGCTCCAACAATTCGTGCCAAACTCATTCGACCATATATTATTGAATACAACACACGAGTACTCGCTAAACTATGAAAATGATTGTTGTAGTCACTATCTTTTTGAAGTTATAAAATCATTATTAAATTTATCAATTTGTTTTAAAATGATAATTAAATTTATTAAATTATTATAAAATAATTATTAAATTTATCGAATTGTTATATTATTTTATAGGGTATGGTGATTATTTTGTAACAATTTGATAATTTTATGATTATTTTATAATTTTTGAAGGGTCGGTGACTAAAATGATATTTGTTCACAGTCTAGTGACTATTATTGTACGTTACACTACTTTTTGCTATCTCTATTACAATCTTGATTGGATATAATTCAATTGAAAAAGGAAATAATTTTCTAAATGATAATAAATATTGATGGGATTATAAATTAATCGACTTATTGAAAAAGTATTTGTAAATGATAGTAATAAATATTTTTAAGGTTGATTCAGAAGGTCAAAGATAAATTGTCAGGTTGGACTGTCAAATCGCTTTTGTTTGCTTTGGCTGCAATACCTTCGTACACAATGCAAACAACTTTTCTTCCGAAAGAGGTGTGTACTGAGATTGAGCGGATTATTCGACGTTTTATTTGGGACGCAATATGGGATGCATCTTTTGAATTGGGATGATTTATGCCGACCCTTGGATGAAGAAGGCATTGGGTTTAAGTATTTGACAGTGGAAAACGAAGCTTTTCTTATGAAGATTGCGTTTCATTTGATGGCTAATCCGGATCAACTATGGGTGAAATTGCTGTGCAAAAAATATAAGTGGAGGACAATATGGAGGGACCAATTTTGCGGGCTAATTGTTCCCGATTGTAGCGCGGGATTTGCATGGTTTGGAGTGATGGTTGGGACCATGTTGTGTGGCGAGTGGGTAGTGGGGACACTGTTAATTTTTGGCTTGAGCCTTGGGTTGGAGATATTGGTCCTCTAGTTAATAATCTTCGGCCAGGGGTTACTGTTGGAGCCACATATGTATGTGTGTCCGAAATGATTGACGAGTCTGATAATTGGTGCTGGTCAGAATTTGAACATTTGGTTACCCAGGATGCGGCTCTACGAATCGCGGCGATTAAGGCTCCTATGCCTCAACGGATGCTAGATGGATTGGGGTGGGATTTGACTGCAAATTCACAATTTCAGATCCGATCAGCTTATGGAGTGCGTGTGGGCAGGCGTTTTGGCCCTATAGTTCCGATATGGAAGGTGATTTCTCGTTTTAGGGGATTGCCTCGGGTTTGGACGTTTTTATGGTTAGCCTCTCATGGGAGGTTATTGACTAACTAGGAGCGTATTCGGCGTCATATGGCTGATGTTAGTAGCTGTCAGGCTTGTGGTGCATTGGTGGAGGATATTGATCATATTTTTCGTCGATGTCCGAGCGCAATGTCAATATGGGTGCGGCTGATTAGACCAAGAAAGTTGGATGAGTTCCTTAGTTTAGAGCTTAAGGAATGGATCTTTATAAATTTTCCTATGGTTGGAAATTTTGCACGAAATGTTAAGGATTGGGATGTGTTGTTTGGTTCTTTGCTTTGGAACCTATGGCAGCATCAGAATTCTTTGATTTTCGATCCACAGCAGCAGCGGAATTCAGTTCTTGAGGTTAGCTTGCGGATGTAATTGGACTGTGCTCCTGTAATTCAAGTGAGCGACAAGTCTGCTGGGCAATCGAGGCGGGCACCGGTGGTTTGGAGCAAACCTATGGTAGGTTGGTGTAAGCTTAACGGTGATGGGGCGTGATGTCGTAAGTCCGGTGCTGCGGCTTGTGGCGGCATAGTGCGGGATGTGAATGGCCAATGGTTGATTGGAGCGTGTTGGCATTTGCTCAGTTATTGAGGTTGAATTATGAGGTATATTGAAGGTTTATCGGCAGCCTGGTCGATTGGAGTTTTGTGCTTGATTGTTGAATCTGATTGTAAGGATACCATCCGATCCATTCAGCAATACAAGGTTGGTATTTCAATCTTTGTACTCGTTCCACATATTGTGGAGATGTTATCTCGTTCTTGGGAGGTTTGGTCGGATCATGTCCCTCGTGAGAATTCAAAATGTAACAAAAAATAAATAAATATTTTTAAGGGTATTTTTGTTTATTTTCATACTTATAATTAAACTTCAAATAAATCAACCTAAAACTACTTGGACTACTTAATAAATTAAGTATATAAGGGTTCAAAACGTAACAAAAAAAGAATTTGTATAAAATATTTTATCATTTCACCCATAATCATTTGTTTAATAAATTTCTATGAATATAATCTCGAGATCTAATGTTAGTAAAGAATAAAATAATATCTCTCACCGACAACTTTAATCAACATATGTAGTATAATATAATCATAAATGAAAAAAGGTAATAAAACATTATACTAGATATGACATAATCACATTCACTACATGAGTGAAAATATAAAATAAACTTCTTGTTATAAACAAATACTAGTATACTACCTTATATATTTTTTTAAACTATTAAAAAAAACTTCTTGTTAAAACATGAGAGGTAATAATGCTATTTTAGTGGTTAAAAGAATATGCATAATTTTTTAAGTTTTTATTTAGAAAATGGTAATAAAAACATAAATGTATTATTGATTTTTATTTTATATTAGCTTTGATCATTCCATCTTTCACATCAAATTTAATCAAATGCTTTATAATATTAGTGGTAGTACTATAGATTCTTTTTGTGGGTTTAGTCTCATAAACGACAGTGAAATGGGTAATCTTATAGATTTTTTTTGATCAAAATTATTTTTTTTTCTACGAAGTATGTTTAATTTAGGGTTTAATGGTTCAGATTATCAAAAATACAAAACATGTCTAATTTAGGGTTTAACGGTTCAAATTATAATATTTGTGGTTAAAATTTAAAGTTTAAGATTTAAAGATAAATGTTTAAATTTTAATGTTTTAGGGTTAAAATTTTAAATTATACTTTATATGTTTGTAGGAAAAAAGATTCAACACTGAAGTGCAAATGTTAAGTTCAAGATAATACTATAATAAAACAGCATAACAAATATATTTATGTGTACACACACATATATACAACTAACAAAATTAATCCATCATCCTTTCATAAATTCAACACTGAAGTGCACATGTTAAGTTCAAGATAACAAACAGCAACACCATGGGTATGGTAATAATTTGAAATGGGATGTATGCTTATCGTTTGATCAATGATCACATCACATGTCATGACATGAATACACACAAACAAAATGCCTCTTAAAACATGTTACCATAGCATGTGCAATGGGATGTGCGATAATGATCACATCACATGCCATATATATGGCTTGTCAACCCCACTACACCCAGCTTATCATTCTTCTACCCAATTGAATCTTATCCTTGGTTCGGATGTCAGTATTTCCAACAATTCAGTACTTTCATCACACCAAAATGTTTCTAGAGTAAATAGAGAATTCTTCTATAGAGTATGGCAGGGATTTAATTCTCGGAACGTTACCGAGATCGCGGCCGAAATATTACGGTATCACCACCGTCCGAAACCGGTTTTGGTGAAAATAAAGTGGGCCTCGGAATCACACCGATCGCGGTTCTTCGCGGCCGCAATCGCGGCAGTAAAGGCCGATAACGGGCCTTTATCTCCGTTTTTGTTTGATTTCATCCGCTCAAAGTTCTGTTTTGAAACAGAGAGAAACAGAAAGGCAGCGGCGTGATGAATAACACGAAGATGTAGAATATTTTGGGAGTGGGTAAATTACATGGCGTGACATTGAACTTTTTAAAGTTCTCTGTTTGGAATTAATATTTTATTTTCATTCAATTTAGTTATAATTTCAGTAGAAATTTTGTCTTTTTATTTTAATTCTATTTGATTTTGTCATTTTATCTTCTTTAAATATATCCAATTCATATTCGAATTCAATCTTATTTTTTTCGTATTGCATATCAATTTTATTATCATGTTAAATTAGTATAATTAAATAATAATTTGAGTTGAAAAAATACATTAGATTTTTGTTTAATTTTATGTCATGACTCATGAATATACAAATTTCAGTTTATATTGAAATTGAAGCATGACACCTCGTGTTGAATATCCAATTCACCTCATATTGCATTGTTGATATTTACCTTATCATTTTTTAAAATTTAAGTATTGATCGGTATGACAAATATATATATTATTCTTGAGCTTATCAGTGAAGAAGAATAGAAGATCTGTTTGATAAAATTATAAGAAAACTTCTTTCTCATAATTATATTATATATGTCCATATTCGTTTAAAAAATACTTTAAAAATAATTAAAATTGACCTTTTTTAATTATAATTAATATGTTTTACAATAAATTGTGCAAAATTTAAAAAATTTAAGACCGCGACACCCACAATGATCGCAATAACCTCCGTTATGTCCCAAAACACGATAACTACGACGCGACCTAAAGCACGACCGTAGCCGAGATTTAAATCCCTGGAGTACAGACTACTAAGCTGGTGAGGCGTACCCCTTTACACCTCTGTTTCTTCTACTTGTTCACAATGCTAACTCCAGCACGATAAGTAAGACTAACAATATATAAAGGTTTTATTCGTTTGGAGAATGCTATATAAAAAAAAGTTCCCTTCTTCCATAACCAACATCTAACAGCTAAGCAATTGCTCCTATTAGCAATGATACCTTGCAGGACAGAATAATGGAAAAATAATGGTATGTTTACTTGAGATACCACAATTTTATGAAACAAACATGTTAATTACAATTGCATCCAAAAAATGAAACGAATGTCGGCCTTTTGGAGTGTCTGTTTCGATGTGGGACAGCAAAAGAGAAATCTACATCTAATAATCAAAAGAAAGTGTCCACGATAGAAGTCGGGCACTTAATGGAAAAAAAAAATCAATTTACTAGACATATTTAACGGCAGTCCATTGGCCTAATTCAAAGCCATCTGATGCACCTGGTACAGACTAACAGCAAATTGTACATAGAGAAAATCAAGTGAAGTAGACCGGATTTTAACACTGGCCTACAGCAGTTTTCCCCAATTTAAACACTCTCAGATGAAGCATTCAATCTTGACTCCTTAATAGAATAGGTACATCCAATATCTTATTCAAATTTCAGTACCAAGTTGTTCAATGTGAAGGCATGAACGCTTACAACATTGGTTGAACCCAAAACCTAATATGACAATCTACAGGCTTTTGAATCGGCGGAGGAGAAGGGGGGGGGGATAACTAAGGATGAAGAAGAGACATGCTTTACACTTGATAGATTCAGAAAAAGCCATCAGTTCCATGATCCAGAACACTAAAACAAGCTATTTCAGAAAGCTTCTAACGACTTATTGCATGCGTAGAAAATAAGAAAGTGGCATTGCCACGAATCGGGTAGATAACCAAAAGATGACTAATTTTGCCTTTTGCAAGGCTTTAACGACCTTCACAAAGCCAGAGAAATATAAGGAAAAACATAAACCAAACTTTTCATGGGAGACAAGACTACTAGTTCATAAACCTAGGGGGAATCACATCCCATCCCATGACCATGATCTACACAAAGTCACAAACACCGGTTTGAATTATGCCAACGAGATCAGATTCATATTCCGTCGGGCTTAGACTTGAGAATAACAATGCAAGTACAAATCCCTTAAAGTTAAAAGAAAAAGCAACTAAATAGCAATGTGCTCGGTGCACCAATGCTTATGCTTCCCTCCTTTTTCACACATCACGGAAATTATATTAGATTAAAGAGCTCATACTACAGCATTGTTTCATATGGAACAGAGGCAACTCAAGATTAAAGAATAATCAACAAAACAACTGAAACGCAATATTCAAGAGGATCACATGTTTAGCAAGGAATAAAAAAGGGAAATGAAGAAATGAACTTTTATAACCATGCTTATTTTCATAATACAAATGCAAATTTTAACATATGAATTAAATTCCGTAGGTTTTATCACCTGAAACAGACAACCAAATGCTCCCACCTCCACTTTATCTCCCATTAGTCCCATATGATAAACTAACCAAGTTCATCAACAAATTAGCTTTCCGATCTTCCATTTTCACTTCATTGGCTAGCCCCGTGTAGACAAAAGCCGGTTGGACTTGGCAAGTCGATGATTCTGCACTATATGGAACATAGACAAAAATGCAAGCAAATCACACAGGATGGAGACGTAAAGACCATCTACAGCAGACAATCCCCAATCCCCCATTTTTGTATGAGAAGAAAAAAAGACAAAATAAAATCTTTAAAATCTCTAAACTTTTGTGCTTCTCGTTAAATGGATTCGAAAATCCTTAATCCTTTTTTAGGTCTTCTCTTTTTTCTTCATGTTTTTTCTCTTTTTTTTGAATCATCGAGAAGTTTATATATTAATGGTTGAAAAGAGATGTGGGCATGGGACATCAAGCAGAAAAATGATTTTTTCAAGCTCTCGTGGAAGTGCCAAAAGCAAATCCGGAGAAATTGAGTGTTATTGCCGTGTTAAAGCTCTTGTGTCTGTTTCAAAAACTCAAAAAAATCTCAGACGATTATTCTATGGATGTGAAAAGTATGGAGAGGTAAGAACAGAAATAATTTCTTGAACGGATACATTATGGTTTTTCTCAATTTATTTTTGATTGAGTTATGGCTATGATTAAGCTCATTCACAAAATTAAAAAAATATGAAATAAATTAAAAATGTTACACTGACCTTTTGAATATCACTCATAACTGTAAAACGTTCACCATTCATCATGTGAAGATCTTTTCTTAGATTTTTCAAAAACTATTCTCAAAAATGTTTTGTCTCATACTCCACCAATGCCCATGCGGTAAGATACATGTAAAACTTATATTTGATTTTGATATAACAAATTGTTTAAGAGCCAAATTTTAAAAGAAAATAAATTTTTAAGTACTCAAAAGTCTCACAAAAATGACAAGGAAAAGTTCTTCAAAGTAAAGACTTAAACCCAAAAATTGTCTAAGTGTTTCAAGCCAAAATACACAAATACGCCCAGGCGTATTGATTCGATACGGATTTTAGCTACTGAAATTTGGTTTTTGCAAAGCATTTCGATATGACCTTCAGATTAGCCTGCATTTTAAACTATGTGTATCGATACGGATTCACCCGTTTTGATACGACATTCATCTGGGCAAATATTTTTCTAAAGTGTTTCGATACGATCTGAAATATGGGTTTAAGAAATTTTTGAACGTACCGATACGGCTCAATTCGTATCGATATGGTTTGTCAAGACCTTGAAGATCTTTGCATTTATTATTTTCGACAGTTATATTGTCAGCATTGGAATCAACAAACTTTTAAATATTCAGTTACCCGTATCGGTACGCCCCTAGGCGTACCGATGCAATTTTTCAAGTCAGGTTCCAGTGAGCAAAAGTCGTACGGATACAGCCTTGTCGTTTCAATACGCCCCTAATTTTATACTATAACCGTTTCGATACTGACTCCCGCGTATCGATACGTATATACTCAACGACTATATTTTTCTTGTAACAAGTACCGATACGGGCATACGTGTACCGATACGGTAGGTGACCAGACATCATTTATTGCAGGAAATTTGCTCACCAACAGCTATATTCAATACCTCAACTACCCAAACGGATAGAATTCAATGAGAGGGTATAAATACAAGTCTCCAATGCAGCAGCAACAACTAATGAACCTACTTTGATCAACATCCAAGCAAACAAGCAAAATCCAACCCTTTGGGCTTTTAGAGTCTTATCTTGTACGCCCAAATTGTGTAATTTCTTTGTAAACCTTTATTTCAAGTTTGGGGTTGTGAGTGATCTTAATTGGGTAAAAACTTGTATCTTGTGATGATATTTATTTTGCCAAACTTCTTTCTTTGTATCTTGAGTGATTTGTTCAAAACTTTGGGTAGAAAGCTTGAACGTGTAACGGTTGCCTCCTAAGCCTAGAAAAGGGGAAGAATTTCATAGTGAAATTGTTGAAAATCCTTAGTAGGAAGCTAAGGTAGTGGACGTAGAGCTTGTTAGAAACTTGAACCAATATAAATCCTTGTGTTCCATTGTCTATCTCTTTTGATTTGCTTCTAAAATTTTAAAATTGTCAATTCACCCCTCTTGGCCTTCATCTACATTGATTGATCATTCTAACAATTAGTATCAGAGCCACACTCAACTGAAGGTCTAACAACCGTTGAGGCGATCCTAAAAGGTGATTCAATTAATAGAAATCAAAGCCATGGCATCTACCTCCGGCAACAACTTGTACGAGTCTCAATCCATCACCAAACCTCCATACTTCAATGGGGATAACTATCCCTATTGGAAAAACCGTATTAAGTTCTTCATCAAATCTCATGACTACCTCCTATGGGATGTAGTGGAAGATGGACCGGTAATACCAATGAAAAGAAGTAGTTCAATCAAATTTTGTTTTGTTTTGTTTTTCTAACTTTTGATTTTTGCCTTTCACATAACCATTAATGTTACGTGATTCAAAGAAAAAGTAGTCCAATCAAATTTTGTTGTCTTTTTTTTCTTCTCGTATAAAAAATGGTCAATTTGCTTAGATGCTCCTCATTTGACTTTGATTTTTTTTTCTGGGAATAAACGTCACGTGGTGCATTGTTATTAGTCCACGTGTCAAGCCACGTCACCATATAGCGACGTTATAGCTGAAGAGTATATTATAAGACGGAGGTAAAGTTCAAGGGGCACATTGAACGTTGTAAAGTTTAGACACCACATTGAATTTTCTGTCAAAGTTTAAGCACTACGTTGAACACGTCCAAAGTTAGATATTGATGGTTCGGAAATTAGAAACAGATTAGAAATGTATATAAAAATTTAAATAAATGTAAGGTATAAAATATGTCATATGGTTTATAGAACAGAAAGGTTAAATGGATACACTATTAGGAATCCCTTTGGCCGTGATGCCTGGTACGTTTTCGACCTTAGTCGCATCAGGGTAAAGAAGTTTGTATTGAACTTTAGCAGGCCCCCGTCTATTTCTCAGCTCTGGATCTCCATTCCTCTCCAGGATTCGCTTCTCTATCTCCCTCAAACACTCATTGAACTTATCAAATCTCTGCTTCACCTCCTTATTGTCTATCCACTCCGATGTCGGCCTCTGTCCCAAGTAAACCTCTTCCGACGTGTGCCGTGAGAGCACCTCCATTAATGCTATCCCAAGCGTTGCCTGAAACCTATCGGGTAACATGTTGAGGAAGTACTTATCAGGGTCTTTCAAGAACTCGGCGAATTCCATCGTCCCCTCTTCGGGAACGAACTTCCGACACCGAGTGGGGCGGTTCGGGGGATAACCTGTGTATGTATATTGCCCGAAATTCACTGATGCATGAAGGGCTGATGTTATCCATATGAGTGTCGTTAATGTCTGTTTAAGATCTGCCTTTGTTGTCATTTGGCACCACCATGTTTCATTGCGCTTATCACCGTGACCGACGTTCCGGATTTCCGACCACCATGCTTGGATTTCGGTATCGGAATTGACTGAAGCGTCGTCTTCGTAGAAGATGTCGCAGAAGTCTCCCACCCATGTTTGGATGGCAAGCCATACATCGAGACCGTCTAGACCGTAAGGATAGTCTTCGAAGAGCAAATGAGCTCCTATGGGGCTCTCTGACTCATCCAGGGCCATACACCTATGAAATTATATGGTTTTAGCATTGGTTATATACCATTTTCGCAGATTGTTTTGGCATCATTGTGTGTACCTTCTGATTAGATCGGAGGGGAGAGCTTGTTCATCGAATCGCCACTCTTTATAAAGTTCAGAAGACAATTCCATGGAGAATTTGCCAGTGAAAAGTGTCTTCTCAAGGATTCCTCCGGCATTTATGAGAACAGCTCGAGCTAGTGCATTTATGTGCATGGTATCTTTGAAATGAGGATCCAACAACCGGTGAACCGGATGCATCACGCTCAATTGTCTCCTGGTAGCAATGATGAACGGCTCGACAACTGCATGAGTATGCAACCTGGAAAAATAATGTTTAAACTATTCTGAATTAGTCCTAATGGTGAAGAAAAAGTTAAGGATTTTCAGATAAAAGATATGGCTCATAACCAATGGCTGATGAGTTGATGGTATGTCGAGTCATTGACTGCAACATGAGCCCTTGCCAACTGCCAAAGTGCTTGAAGGGTGCCTTCTTTGTCAGGGAGGATTACCATGGTTTTCATCCCTTCGATGTTGTCGAAGGAACCGGGATAGCTCAGCTCTATTGCCAACGGCTTTAAGGTCGAATCGTTTCTTAAAAATAGTAATGTTCGGGTTGCACAAGGGCAGACACCCTCTGAGTACATTTTTCTTAAAAATGGTAAGAGATAATCATGGTGGTCCAGGACATAAATCCTCCATTGTATCATTGCCTGTAATATATATGCTGAAAGTCAATTCACAAATAGCAGGACATAATCTTAGATTTCATGTTTTCAGATTACATTACCTGTTCAAAACTTAAACCATCAAGGTTGTCCTCAATGTCTGATATCAGTATGTAGCTTTCAGTCAGCGTCCCTCGAGGTGGGAATTCCTGAATTATTACAAAATCTCACATTCAGAAGATTGGTTTACCAGTAATGCTAACACAATTTGGTTTCTGATAATAGTATTGAAAGCAAGTTAGAAAAGTGGAGTGACCCTCAAACAATGAATTCGTGTAGGATTCGTCCCTGCAAGCATTTGGCGCCCGAATTCCCCGTCGAGCTTCCATGCGAATTGGTTAGCTTGAAAACAGAAAGCTTGAACAGATTAGGGATAAGGAATATCAAGCACATAGCAATAATTTTTCTATGAATAGTAATGACAGATTCTTGTGTTATGATATCACCTTTTATGATTTGAGGCAGTGGGAATTTAATGTCATATTCACTTTTATGAGTGACTTCTTTGACAAGCTCAGCTGGTACTACTTTCTTCACTTTCTTGATCACCGATGTTCCCCGGATCGCTTGGCCTCTGTTATCGGAATACATCTCCCGTATCTCATCAAACGACTCGAAACTACTTGAATCATGAGACGAGGATTTCGCCTCTGGTAGAAGGAAATGAGCTGTGGCTTGGATTGCATTCGCAATGAACTCGGATAGTTTTCTGGGACTGCATCGCTCATCCGCCGGAACATAAAGGTCCAAGTTAAACGTTTCTGGCCAATTATTAGAAACAAAATTAAGATCAAGATGTAATAACTATGATCAAAACACGCACACAACATGTATGTATGCATTTTCATTACCACTTTTGCTAGCAGGGCGCCCGGTTCTTCCCCGGCGAGGATACGGATAAGTATCGGTACCACCCAAGACAGGTCTAACATAATCTGGTCCTTTATCGGGATTACCAAGATCATCATACACATCATAATCATAGATTCGATCCCATTCTTTCCTTTCCCCAGTTCCATCACCTCTCAAGCTTTCAAGCTCTTCCTTTCTCAGTTCCACTAGACCAGCAGGGGTTTGGTTTGGAAGATAACACTGCAAACACACAAACAATACAAAAATGCAACTTCAAAAATGCATTAAAACTACAAAATTATATAAAGACCTACCGTGTTCGAAAAGAAAACTCGACCGGTGTTAGTGTCTTTGATCGGGTACACCCACGATCGGCAGTCGAAATGGATGACCGTATTTCCTGGGATTACCAGAGTTGCAGATTGAAGGAAGAATCTATACTTGTGATTGTTTTCTATAACGAAAGCTCCTGGATTTCCAAATCCAGACTCTACGTGTAACTTTATCTTATAAGTTGTGATTTTTGTGCCATCTTTTTTACTGCTCTTTCCTTTCTTGAGGCATGCTTTCTCGCTCAGCTTGCCTTTCCTGGTATCTATTCCATGATTATATATATTGAAGCCATTAAAGAAGAAGAAATCAAAAGCAGAACATCAGTTTTTCTACTTCATCAATCATATCAAATGAAGAACAAACTAAAAAATCACCGGCAAAACAAGAACTTACTTGGGTCGATCTGTGTTGAACTATAAATCTGAACAGTGGCTGATTTTCCAGGACCTGATAAACCAGGGCTGTGTTCAATCACAAGTTTTCCACTGATAAGGCGTCGGCTTCCATGGCTATCCCGCATCGTTCATATATATATTTTTCAGACTTTTGCTTTTCGTTTACTTTCTTCAAGAAACTGACGATAATATTAGTTCATGATATTGAAGAGGATGATTTTTTTTTTTTGGTATTAAAAGGAAAAAATGAATCCCGTGAAATTCTATACATGAAAAAAGGGGAAGAAATCTTCTTTGCTTGGGTTTCCAGTAATGCATGCGATTCTTTTCTTGCTAAGAAGCTTTCTTCTATGGCACTTCGGGGCTAAATTCCTGTCATTTTAATTTTTAGATTGGTCGCCCATAAATACCGGGTTTCGATTTTGGTCATCAATTTGTTTTTGTAAATTAGTCACTAAAGTTATATTTTGGCTCTAAAATAGTCACTGAACATTACTCAAATCTTGCTGCTGCTAGGTTTAAACTTCGAGAAAGGAAGAGCTTGAGCATGGACTGAACTGAGTCCCCGTATTTTATCCTTCAAATTGTATATTATTCAGCTCAATTCTTCATATTCTGGAAGTGTTATGTTGTTCTTTTACGTGACAGTCTTGGTAGGTGGAGATTTGGATTCACGAAATTTATTGGAGTGTGTTTCGTTGTGGAGGTTGAACTTTTGGGTGCCTACGTCAGGCTAATGTGTGCCTGAGAGCAGGGTTATCACCAAGTTATACTTGAGTTGGATAGCTTAGATGCCCTTTGGATTTTGCAGAATGGATCAGATCGATAAGATTACTGTTTTCTAGTGTTACACCTAGATAAACTTCGCCAACGTTAATAGATTGTCTCCATTCAGCATGTGCGTCGAGAAAAAAATCAAGTGACCGATGCATTGTCTAAAGTAATCTCGCTGAGGTTAGAAGTAATTCACTTACATTCTCCATGGGTTATTTACTTGCCCTACTTGATGTGGATTCAGCCATTGGAGTTGTGCCTTATGTTGTTGCTTTAGTTGGCTAGTAGTTTGCCTTGTTTTGTTAGATATTATTAGTGTAATCTTTTTCTCCGACTAGGTTTAGAGTTTTTTAATGAGACACCGATAGTACCAATTTATGTAACATCCATTTTTCATAAAAAAATTACAAATTTAAAGAGTAATTACAATATAATTACTTAAATTATGATCTCTTCTCCTAAGAATTGTAGAGTGTGATTAGAGACCTTTAAATATATTCAATTCAATAAAATCTACAAATTATAATAATTGGTCAAATATATCACATTTATATAATTACACGTAATTATACCAAAATCCAATTACTATAGAACTTTTTAAATATATTCTTAATGTTTTCCTTCTCAATCATTTACATTTTTAATCCAAATGCAACACATATAGAATTTATGCATCGATCATGGAGCAATGCTTAATGTGTCTCGATTAATATTTAAATAAATAATTAAAAATGCATGATAGTAGATTAAGAATTAAAATAAATTTATCTATTAATTTATGGTTTTTTAAAATATTTTATCACCGTTCTAATCAATATATTAAAAAGCTATAATTAAAATTAAAAGTTTTAGTTGATAATAGCCATGTTTAGCAATTAGCGAATAATTGATAGTTGATAGCGGATTATGTTAGTTGATAGCAGATAGTTGATAGCATTAGCTGAGTTGACAAGCAGATTACATTAGATGATTGTATAAAAGTGTTTGGCAAAATTAATTGATAGCTGATAGTTATTTGATTATTTGAACAAGCAAAATAACATATAAGGACATGATTATATTTGATATTTGCTTGAATAATTTATTAGTTATTAGCATTTTGTATCTATTAATAGTAATTAGATTATGAATGTTAAATTTTTTTAATATCATTACTGAGCATATATGAGGGTGTACATATTAACTATTTATTTGTGAAATTATTTTTTAATATAATTTTAATAATTATTAAATTTAGATGTATATATTAATTTTTTATCTATGAAATTATATTTTGAATATAATATTATTAATTATAAAATTTTGATGTATTTATTAATTTAAATATTAATTTATTATTTATGAATTTATTTTTTAATTTTATTAGTTAATAAAATTTATATTATTTGTATATATTTTTATAATTATTAAGGATAAAATGGTCTTTACAAGTCTTTTATCCAAATCTCTAGCTCAAAAAGCTCCTAAAATAAGCTTTTTCAAAATGAAAAATTTCGTCTCAATCTGCTATTATAATCTTCTATTTACTAAATATCTAAATTAGTAAATTTAACTGAACAAATCTTTAAAAATACTTCAAACTTATAATTTTAACTCAAAAAACTGTTTACTAAAATGATTTAATATATTAAAACAATTTTTTAGCCGATACTAATCAGTATTACTTGGGCCGGCCTTGTCAATCTACACCTAAATTTGGGAATTTGGGCCCCTGGTTATATGAATTGAAAATTTGAAACTCTAACCCTAATTCTCTCGCTTTGCTATATATATAGTATCCTACCGCTTCTCCTCTCACTCGCTCGGTTCTCAGCGGCGTGTCCCCCTTTTTAACCCTCTTTCCAGCCTCGGAAGAATATTTTTAATTCTCTGTGTATACATTGTTTTTCCCTTTTTTTCATAGCGGATGGTAAAGCAAGTCAGCTTCTTGATTGGGTGTAGATAGAAACCACCCACCCAATCAATTTATCGAAATTGCTTGCGATATTGAAACCCTAAGCCGGTATCACTCGCCTGGATCTGATGTATTTTCATGATTTTTCAGGCCCTTTACCTACTGGCATATTCCTTTTTTTGTTTTGCAAACGCACTCTGTCCCTAAACTCGTTGTGAAGACGAATTTGTTTTGAGGCAATTTCTTCGTTTGCTATATTTTCAAATTCCAACTTACTCGCCCGATTCGATCCTTTGTTTACCTGGTCATATCGGGCACATGGTTGGAATATATTCTCTCTTTTTGAAAGTTCCAACTTAAATCTCCGAGCTCCCTAATTACATCTGGTTATTGATTATCTATACGATTACTTTCAGTGCTACCGTATGGACGATATTAACCTATAATTCTTTATGTAAATTAATTACCTACTAAACATTTATAGGACTTTCAACTTATTCTTCGTGTTTTGAAAATATTAGAATATTATGTGATTAAAATATAAACATAATCTTATTATCACCCTGTTCGATGAATTGAGTTTTGAATTAAAATTAGGTTTTTAAATTTGGAAGATTATTTATAAAAATTATTGTCAGGTAAATTTTCAAATAATATAAATAATTCAAGAATACAATTAAGACTATCTGTTAATGTGATTAAAATCCTTATACCGTTAGTTAATACAATTAAATGGTTAGATCAATTAATTTAATCTGTTAAATGTTATTCCGTCAACAATAATTCATTACTTTTTAAATAGGATCTATTATTTGAGGTTAACTTAATTTTTGGTAATTTTTTTTATAATTTATTATGAGTGAAAATCTAGATCGTTATTAATAGATTAAATAATATTAAAGGTAGAGAATTATTAATTAATTGGATGGTCAAAAATATTTATATTGTTAATCTTATGTTTTTATTAACATTTAACACTAATAAACAAAATGTGGGTGAAATTGGATGGATTCGTATAGTGACCGAACCCAACGATAGTGAATGGAGACGGTTTAGTGGATGTCGATGAATTCGGAATATTGTACCAAACGATAGTGAATGAGCAGAATGAAGAAGTAGACATGATGGAAGCGTTTAACGTCTTCGACCAAAACAAGGATGGATTCATCACATTCGAGGAGTTGAGGTCGGTTTTGTCATTGTTAGGGTTGAAGCAAGGAAGAGCTATTGAGGATTGCAAGAAGATGATAGCAAAGGTGGATGCAGATGGAGATGGTAGGGTTAATTTCATGGAGTTCAAGCAGATGATGAAAGGTGGTGGATTTGTTGACTTAAGATCAAGTTAATAGTTGATATATATATGTATATGCATGTACGTGTGTGTATATATTGTATCATTTTATATGTAAATATAAATGTATGTTTTATACATGATGGAAGCGTTTAACGTCTTCGACCAAAACAAGGATGGATTCATCACATTCGAGGAGTTGAGGTCGGTTTTGTCATTGTTAGGGGCAGATGATGAAAGGTGGTGGATTTGTTGACTTAAGATCAAGTTAATAGTTGATATGTATATGTATATGCATATACGTGTGTGTATATATTGTATCATTTTATATGTAAATATAAATGTATGTTTTATACATGATGGAAGCGTTTAACGTCTTCGACCAAAACAAGGATGGATTCATCACATTCGAGGAGTTGAGGTCGGTTTTGTCATTGTTAGGGGCAGATGATGAAAGGTGGTGGATTTGTTGACTTAAGATCAAGTTAATAGTTGATATATATATGTATATGCATATACGTGTGTGTATATATTGTATCATTTTATATGTAAATATAAATGTATGTTTTATACATGATGGAAGCGTTTAACGTCTTCGACCAAAACAAGGATGGATTCATCACATTCGAGGAGTTGAGGTCGGTTTTGTCATTGTTAGGGTTGAAGCAAGGAAGAGCTATTGAGGATTGCAAGAAGATGATAGCAAAGGTGGATGCAGATGGAGATGGTAGGGTTAATTTCATGGAGTTCAAGCAGATGATGAAAGGTGGTGGATTTGTTGACTTAAGATCAAGTTAATAGTTGATATATATATGTATATGCATATACGTGTGTGTATATATTGTATCATTTTATATGTAAATATAAATGTATGTAATCTGAAAGAAAAGGAAAGTTGAGTGAAAGAAATTGTATCATTTTATTGCAAGAATTGCATGCTATTAATATTGAGGTTTGGGCCTCTCTCATTTTCATTAACTCTTGACTTCATACATAGAAGATTGAAAGATGTTGATTTGCCATTAATTTGTATCTAAATTCTAATCAAAGAACTAATGGCTCAAAATTACAAAAGTATTTATATTTTTAACCTTTTTCTCCCAGCAAAATAAACCCACAAGGGAATCATAAAGCTCCCATTTCATCTAACAAGATGCTTGAAGTTTCATTGCACAATGTTGAATGCATCTTGACTATAACAAAATGATCCAAAATAATTTTGTACATAACTAAAAGGTTCCAAGAAACTAAATGTACAAATCTAACCATACAATAAACTAGTCATGCCAAACGCCAAGGCCTATCTGTGCTTCGGTGCGTAGATCTCTGGCTTTCAGCTTCGATTTTCCTGAGATTGTCTACTATGATTTCAATTTTTGAATATAGTTCTTCTGTTTCCTGCTTAACGTTCATAAAAGTGAACAATTTTGCCCGATATGCTGAACATAATTGCTCTTGATGTTCTAACTCCAACGTCAGTTCTTCGATTTTCTTGTCCTTATCACCCTAAAAACACAAACATGCCACTCATTTTCTGGAGCAACAGCAAATGATAATGGAAAATACACTACTCAATGGCTGTTATGAAAGAATATCGATAATTAACAATCACTATGCAAATAATTAATTTTGATTAACAAAAGAAGCAAAAAAAAAAAGGTCCCCCTACTTTTACAATCAAACAATCATTCTCATCATATAAGAGCACCTCAATAACTATAAGTTCCCAAAGAAAGCTAATAATGTAACGGTGCAGACAGCATGTTAATGATACACCCTGTGTACTCGTACTCTTCCTGAAAGCTAGTTTAACATGAAACAGGGAATTGCAGTACAGCAACTATCTAATCCAATACATAGGAAAATTTATTTTCATTTTAAACACTTTTTTCAATAATTAGAAAGCTTCAAGGGGCACTTTCAGTGATGAACAATTCAAAGGAGCAAAAGCTATAACACCAAAAATATCATCCATCTCTAGTTCTAATCAGTGGGTACACAGTATTATACTTCATATCTTATAAAAACAAATTTTAAACAGGAATTAAGTTCAATTCTATTAGATTCCATCAAAATGAAAAGGTTCAATTCTAATACAAAAGTGGTGACAAAAAATTCAATCATGGCCATTAATCCCAACGAAAAAAATAACCACCCACACTGCAGCATATTCAACAACTTTAAATTATCTAAAAAAAGCTTACCTGTATATAGTATTTAATAAGAAAAGCTGTAATTGTCCAAGTCAAACAATTAGAACCAAGCCAAAAACATGAAATACAGAAATAGGAACATTCAACTTAATGTAATAAAGTGAGACTCAATGATCTAAAGCATAAGAGTTAAACAACAAATTTCAAGACATTTAAACCCTATTTGATATGTAACTGTGTGTGTGTAACAATTAAACTCCTTTTGTTATACACAACTTGATAGAACCTCACCATGGTATTGAAGCCATTTGCTGTTACGATAAGAGGATGATTATGCTCCTTTTCAAATCTTGTAACAACCCATTTTCCATTCTTTTCCATCTTAACCAAGATCGTTGCTTTGCAGCCTTCTCGTGCACTAGGGCGTGGCTTTTTCTCTGCTCTTACTGTGCCCTTATGATTAGGAGAGAAACCCTGTTTGTTGCATCCTAGACGACGAGCAAGTGTTCTTCCATCGATCCCTGAACGACGGCGCTGCATAATTCGTACCACAAATCCTATCCGTCTGGCATACTCTATGTAGAATTTCTTAGCATCATCTTCAGATTCAAATTCCATACCCACATATGGTTCTAAGATTTCACTTCCATCTGGATCTGGTTCAGCTGTTTTTTCTTCAACCATGCTGTCCGCTTTCCCAATTTCCTTGTCCAAATCCCACTAGTAACAAAAACAATTGAATCAGACCTATGTCGTTTTTGTTTTTTTCTTTCAAAGTCCAGCAAAATGACGAGGCTATAAAATAAAAAATGAAAAAAAGTACTTTGCATTTTCATGCTATGCAAATCATAAATTCTATAATTATTTTCTTGGTACATATAATTCATGAGACATGTCAGAAATAGTTCTCAAACGTTTCAAATAGTCATACAAACTGCAAGATATGCACGTTAAATTGAGTAACCACTAGTAGGAATGGATTCAAATCCAAACATGTAAATGACTCTTAACAACAAAGTTTTAGAGAATCAAGTATAAGTGATACACTAACATACCAAAAGGTAAAACTTGCTACGATTATATGATAGGAAAAAAAAATAAACAGAAATGCTAGAGAACCTACTATTTTCACTAGGGTTATGACTAAAAAAGGAAATACACTAATGAATCTAAGGACACTAAAAATCCAATTCCTTGATGAAATCATCATTACTAGTGAAGGAAACTCGACACGACAAAACCGCTATATGGAATCTCATTATTCAAACAATTCTTCAACCAAGTGTCAGCAACAGGAATAGTAAAGAGACAGAATGATTAACTGCGGTAACCGTTGAATTTAATCCATTCCTTCTTTCTAGAGGACTGAAGACCTGAATAACAGAATAGAAAACACCACACATATATGGACACGAATCATAGAACCGAAACCAAATACCTTAACCAAAATGGTAGGTTCCAGCATCGATCCGTATCTACATTCCATAAAATTAGTCCATCATCATTGCAAAACTAATATCTCCATAATCTTACATAAAACCCTTTCCTTCATTTTCTAAAGAACTTCCTTCCACCATCCAACTACAACATAACAGATTGGATAGGGCATTTAGGCAGAATAGTCTAACTTAACTATATTCATTAGACGAACCCAACAAGTATCCCAGTAGAAAAGCGGATGAAGTTCATCCTAAGAGTCACGGTTCAAATCGCTCTGTCTACTGTATGCCTATTTTTAAAGGGTTAAGAATATGTATAAACAGATACTACCTTGTAATCATCTTTATACTATTAAAAAAAACTATATTCATTAGACAGATAATCCTAACCCACACCAAAAAAAATTACAATTTTGTTTTCCTAAAAAACAGTCACCAAATTTTGCATTCCTCGAATAGTCCAAAATTAAACAGTTATTTCCCAACCTTTACTGTCAACAAAAACCCTATAATTCTCAAGCCAAATAAATATCACGCATAAAATTTAATTATACAAGTCCTCACTCCAGAACAAGAAAGCAGAAGAGAAGGGTGAGTTAGAGTGAATAATTGGTGGTTTATAGGTGGCTATTTTCAGAGATATTAAACTCAACATCGCAGAGTGAAAATTTAAAGGGAAAAAAAACTTACTGAATGAAGATCTTCTGATCCGAGAGACATCCAAAGATAATCTGAAAGGGCGACTGATTCTCTGATCCGATGCGGCCGAAAGGCGAGAAGGAATACGAGGCTCGGCTCGATATGAAAATAATAGATTCTCAACCGTTGGATCTGCACCTAGATTTGCCCAAACATTAAATTGAGTTTTTCTGGGCTCGTCTCCCGTATGTAAATATGCAATCGCTCGTACTTCATGCTTACTTTGACTTCCACGGTCATATCGGGTCGTACTTTGGATCCGAATTTTTTAGTGATAGGTCAAATTCTCTTATTATGTCTCATTTATTAATTCAACCATATATTTTAATTTAGTTATTTTCAGTTTAAATATTTTTATATTTAAATAAATTTTTTTAAAAAAATTTAAAGTGATTACAAAATAATTTTTGTTAACCTTTAAACAACATACACATTTTACACTTGCAGACATAGTGATTTGAATTCCGATTTCTTAAGATAGACATCGTCTTTTTTTCATTTAGATTATTTTTTAGGTTAAAATAATATTTTTAATTTTATTCAAACAATAGTTATTAAATACATTAAATTAATTTTTTATTATAAATCTAGTTAAATTGTCTTTATAAGTTAGTTAAATTGTCTTTATGCTAATTAGATTAAAATTAAAATCCAAAAAATACAAAAATTAAATTGATAAAATTAAAAATAAAAACTAAATATTCCAATTATAACTAATTTTTATATAATTTTTACTTGTATAGTGAGCTTATATATAAAATAACAAATTTTATATGAAATATTGTTTGATATACTATTAGGTGAAAAGAGATAAATGTTAATTTTAATCCAATAATAATTTGTTTTTAGTTTAATTATTGATATATAATTTATTAATTAATTAATTTAAATCCACAAAAATTTAATATTACTCAACTTAATTTTTTTCATAAACAATATCAAAATTTGAAACCATAGTATTACTTAATGGATCTAAGGCGTCGTCCCGACCAAATCAAAACTATTCTAAAAGTAGCTATAAAATCAAAAATACCTAACAAATTTAGAGCAGAATCTCTCCCGAGTTAACTCGCTCTCCGCACCGAATCCAATCCTTTCGTCAACTCATTTCTCCCTTTTGTACTTTCACTTCAAAATCAAAACCTCTGCCTTTTGAAGTTCAAATCTAATACAGTTATTCTCTTCGTACTTTCCCTGCGCTGGATTCTAACTTGGATCTTCAACCCAGTAAGTGAAATTTAATTAAACCTTAGAATTGAGCAGTTTAATTAAGCATTTGAGAATTTTTATTCTTTTTGATTTCATCAGTGAATGAAAATGCTTTCGCTGAAGAAGCTGAAACGACGCAGAATTTAAACGGAGAAGAGTTAATTACAACAGGAGTTTCCGATGAGGAACCGTATGTGGGAATGGAATTCGAATCCGAAGAAGCAGCTAAAGTGTTCTACGATGCGTACGCCACACGTGTGGGATTCATCATGCGTGTGGATGCATTTCGCCGCTCAATGCGTGACGGCAAAGTCGTTTGGCGACGACTGGTCTGTAACAAGGAAGGTTTTCGAAAGCTGAGACCTCGCAGAAGTGAAAATCGAAAGCCTAGAGCCATTACTAGAGAAGGATGTAAATCAATGATCGTGGTAAAGAAAGAAAAATCTGGGAAATGGGTAGTTACGAAGTTTGTTAAGGAACATAACCATCAGCTTGTTCCTATTCCTATCAATGGTCGGAGAAGCATGCTTTTGTCACAAACGCCGGTATGTTGTTTTCTAATTTCTTAAAGAATTTCTCTTCCTTAATGAGATGTGGATTTTGTACAGGGATTGTCTGAGTAATTTCCAATGAGCTGAAGGGTCGGTTTTCTTAGCAGTGTAAAATTGAAAATTAGCTGATATAGAGTAGGAAGAAGGTTTTGTAATGTTTATTGTTTAAGGTTTGCATTTGCATTGCCCAAGTGGGGTTTACGTTTCAATTCCAGAATCAATAAAGAGTACTTAAAGATTAATAGCACATATAGGACTATTGAAATGTGATTCATGCTTTAAAGTCTAGGAACTTATATCAAATCATTTTTGATAATTAATATACATGAATTCAGAGGGGTAATGAAACTACACTACTAGCAAATTGAAGCAAATATCAGTCAGGAGAAAGTACACATCATCTTAAGTATGAGCTATATGTCGATTATATACTCCAAATTAAAGATTTGAAGCATTATTGATGGTCTTCCCATGTCTTTGTAAAAGTCAGAAGAAGTACGAATCTGATTGTTCATCAACTTGAGAATTGTCCATTTGTGTCTGTAGGACAGTAGGAGTGAGATTGGCACCTTGACTTGAGGTTTGAACTTATTAAGGTGAATATGTAGGTTATTCAGGGAATGGTTCAGAACCCATTCAAGTTAAACGTTCAGGAGAGCTGTAGTTCACACACATATCCCTAAGAAATTTGGAGCATTACTGATGGTCTTTCCATGTCTTTGTAAAAGTCGGAAGAAGTACGAGTCTGATTGTTCATCGACTTCAGAACTAGTCAATTTGAGTTTGTAGAACTGAGATTGACACCTTGAGGTTTGAACTCATTAAGGTGAATATGTAGGCTGATCAGGGAATGGTTCAGAACCCATTCAAGTTAAACTTTCAGAAGGGCTGTAATTCACACACACATCACTAAGATTTTCAACATTAGAATTTCTATAAAGAATTTTAAAAGACTAGATGAAGAACATGGAATTTCTAGAGCTAAATCATTAAAATGGTGGCTATATGTCTGAAAAGTATCTGAGAGCTCTGCTCTATGAGTTATATCATGTTTTGGGATTATTATATTAGTATCAATTAATATGTGTTTGTTTAGGAATAAGACTTATAGTTAAAAATTGAGTCTGGAGTTCTGCAACCCCATGGAGTCTAAATGCTTCCCTCTGATCAAATGGGCTCATTGTTGATAAACTTGCTTGAGACTGGATCCCCTTCATTTGTTATTATAGAGGGAAGATAGGAGTATGTGCTGTATTCATTTACCTGAACCTGACCTTGATCTGTTCATCATAGCTTGAAGCCACTTGCTATGTTCATATAGTTTTACCTCAGATAGTTGTTTGCTGAGTGCATAAAGAAGACATTGAAATCAGCTTCTGAGTCTTAATATGTATAACCTGCATATAGTTTGATTAACTCGAATTGCTCGAGTGAAATGCTAATTTTCTTGCTGATCGAGTTATATCAGTTCATTTCAAATATCTGTGTGCCAGTATAAACACCAGCTTGGACTTGAGACCTGAAATGGTCAGACCAAGCTCCTCGTTGTTTCCATTTGATAGCCTTAAAATATTCGTAATTCATTGACAAAGTGAACCATGCCGGCCTTCTTTTGTCATTTCTCTCCTTACAATATGTACATTCTAGGATGAGAAAGATGTAAAGATCCGAGAATTAACAGCGGAGTTACAACGGGAGCGAAAGCATTCTGCAGCAATTCAAGAGCAGCTTGATATGATATTAAGAGAAATGGAGGAGCATTCCAATCACCTATCGAGGAACATTGATGATATCGTTCGAAGTGTAAGGGAAATCGAGTCAAAGGGAGTGACACTTCCGTAGAGGTAATGATACTTGTAAACTGCACAATTTCTTTGACATGCTATCCACTTACTCAAATAGCGGCTTGTATCTAAGTTCTTTTTATCCTTTTTCTTATTATTACCTTTTTTTTAAAGTTAGTTAATGTTTAGTGTAGAAACTCTTGTTACCCTATTACTAGGTATATCTCCTTTCCTTGTAACTTTTATCTTGAAGTGAATCACCCTGTACATTACTTGCATGAATTAATAGGAATATGGATGTCCAATACTTGAACCGTTAGATTCATTGTTTAGTGTAATAATTACCGTTAGATTATGCATGCCTTTCATGAAAATTTGTGGATTTCAAATAAACGAAAATGCAATTAGATATAGCCTAGAGATAAAATGAGATAGGAGAATTAAAAATTCTGTCTGTGGAGTGGAAGAAATGTTAAATTCAATTGCTATTACATATGGAAATGTACAAACAAAAGAGATTTTAAAATGCTTTTAATATCTTTCGAACATTATAAAATCCAAAAATACAATAAATAAAATCATAACCAATTTGAAACTAATGAACAATTAAAAAGAAAGGTGACCTTAAAGAGGGTCAATTCCCATAAATCATTTGGACAATTTTTACTTAGGAGGAGTAGGAAGGAAGAATTTGCTCCTAATGAGTTTAGAACCCGCAACTCAGAGAAGAGAAAATTATGCCAATTGCGAGCTTTAACCACCTACTATAGAGATTGTCCTTGCATTCTATGATGTAATATTTTATACATTAAAAAATAAGAATTTTATGCGTTCAAAACCACGATATTTTTCATAATAAGTTATATTATATGTAAATAATATAATAATTATGAATATTATTTGAAAATGGAAGTTTAAAATATTAATTAAATCCATAATACGTTTTTTAAATTGAAAGGAAAGAGCCTAGTTAATGTGTAGGCTTACAATAAGGTGGACCAAAAACATCACGATGCAACAAAAAGTTTAAAACAAAAGGGGCTGATCAAGAACAGTGATAGTAGTGTGTAGAAGATCAGCAAGTTTAGCAAGACTATCAGCAACTTTGTTTGCTTCGCGCGGTATCCAGTGGAAGTGAATAGACCAGTTCTTTCTGACCATTGAGTCAATGGCTCGAACAAAGGATATAGAGCTTTGTGACGATGTTGGTTCCTGGATAAGTTTCAAAGCCTCCATACTATATGATTGAATTTTCAAACTAGCGATACCCTTGTCCCAAGCAAGCTGTAAACCTGTGAGAATCACCCATAATTCGGCATGTAGAGGTAAGACGATACCTACAGATTTGTAGAAGCCAAAACGCCACCCTCCTCCCTAATCGCGTACAAGACCTCCGATATAACCAATCCCGGTGGAAGGCGAGACTCCTCCATCAACATTCAAAACAGGGCCGTTCAAAGATACGAGTGGCCATTGTATATCCGTGATACTTGAGCTTGTAGAGGCTGCTCTAATCGTTCGAGCATCAGCATAATGGTGTGCCCAAATAAAGTTGTGGCTTAAGATAGAACCAGTCGCTTCGTAGTGTCCATTAAAAACCAGATAATCTTATATTCCCTTAACCAAACATTATCATCTTATATTCCTACCAAATAAACCAAACAAGATAGTGTAACATTCCCAGTAATATGTCAAGTCATATTACATTCCGAAAATATTATTCTCAAAAGTAATCTTAAATTTTGTGAACCAAACGCCTCTTAAGGTATTAGCGCATTGTCATTTAGCTTAATTTGTCTAATTTTGATCCTCAAATTATCACACGATTTGATAGAAGCTTACTGGCAAAAACCCCGAGGGAAGAAGGTTCTATATGTTTTGGCACCAAAACAAGAAGTTTAAATAATTAAATGAAGAATATGGGATCCAATGGTGATAGAACCTAGGGTGAAAATTGAGGATCAGCTCTAGTTTGAGACAATGAAAAGGATTCTGAGACAATGCACTTGACCAACAACTGAGAAAAAGCAACTTCATCGGATGAAGTTAGGATTTGAGATTGATGGGCGAAATATAAATGTTAAAAGATAGACAGGCAAATTCATAATTTATCAACTTTTTTCAAAATATATATATATATATAACAAAGATTAAAAAAAAATTGCCTTGCGTGGAAAGGCCCCTCCCAAGGGACATGCCTGACTTCACACACTCATTAGTCCCACATGGATGTAACTTGTACCATGGTCTTTTCAAGTATGGATGTTCCTATAATTGAAAATATTCACACATCACCTTCAATCATATAAAATGACGATAACCACAATTTTTAAACTTGAAATCCATAAATCGATCAAACACTTAAATCAGTTTTTTCTCAGCAGTTCAGTCGGGGTTTTTCTCAGCCCTTAATGAAAACGCTGGATACTTGGCCTCCAAGCCATCATACGGTGTTTCCAAACACAGGCTTGAGTGGGTTGAAACGATTCCAAAGTAGAAACACGGCAGAAATGAAGGGGGAAAAGATGGGTATACATATAAAAACAGAGTGCATATATTAGAGGATTAAAATATCTTCTTGTACACCAGATTAAAATTAACAAGGTATTTTTTTCGGATACTAAATCCATATTCATACAATGCAACGTGGAAGGTTAAGACTAATAGTTAAGTGAGGATCACAGTCACCTTGTTGCCATTTTTTTGGGAATTAGTGAAGATACGGAACCTGATACTGGTAGCCGAAGTAGTTACCATGATTTGGAGAGAAGTTGTAAGTGGCTGGACCAATAAGAGTGGGGCCATGGTTTTCAGCAGGTCCGGGATAAACGCAGGGTCTGTCATACACATACTGCAGATACCTATCAGCGACTCTAGAATAGAATGGTTTGTCAGCAGCTACGTTAGGGACTCGTGGACCATATCCAGCACCGTTGGCGCGAGGTCTCTTTGGTTGAGGCTTTGCAGCTTCAGTTGCTCCCTTCTTGTCTGCCTTAGCCTTCTCCAATTCGAGAACCCGCTTCTGAAGTGGATCAACAGGGTATTGCTGCTCAAGATTATGATCCTCAATGCATTTGATCACAGCCTTCAGAGCCGCCAACTCTCCCTCGCTAAACTCGGTCTGAAAATACAGAAGTATTTCACCAAGAAAAAAAAAAGCAGCATGATTTTTAGTAAAACATTCTTCATTCAAACGACACGAACAAATTGCCACATGCAAATAATTATTAAATAAAACTATCAAATGGTGTCAGATTTATGAAAGGTACTGCAAGTGAGAACTAACAGTCAGATCAGCCTAAATGAGCAGAAAAGATCCAAGCATTGCTAACAAAAAAAAATAAGGGCTTTTCCCTCGAACAAAATATATTCAGCCAATATTAGGCAAACCAATCACCTTGAAGTAGAGTAAAGAACACACCTGAGCAGTGAGAGAGGCATTTCCAGGCTTAACAGGTGAAGAAGCCTTTTTTGCCTCCTTCAAGTAGGCCTTGAGTAAAGGTACAGGTGAGAACTGTGCTTTAAGATCAAATGCAAAAGCCAGGTTAACTGCATCAATCTGCCTTCCACTATTCACCAAAACTTCAATTACACCTGAAATATAAATAACGGAAAGATAAATAAAAGGAAATTACAAATTAACCAGAACCAGTATAAATGAAAGAAATGGTTAATTTTCCACAACATTATTCCACGTGTGACGTGTAATTCACATTTCTTGCTCTGAGACCTTAGTACTATTATTCAGGGAGGGAAAAGTATATATTTTAAGACTGCTTGTCTTCATCCCAAACAAACTGCACAGAGCACACACATCTAAAAAATGTCAATCCAAAATGGAAGATGGTCCACTCAACTCCAAAATAGAACTTTAACATCAATATTGTTTCAAAATATCTAAACTTCAAAGCATTTAGGAACTTCAAGAAGATGCCTATCAGTTTAAAAGAAAAGATTAGTTTTCCTGGTTCCAATTGTTTGAAGTCACCTAAGTTAGGGAGAACAGAAAAAGTCAGTATGGTTTTTCTTTTTAATATTTCTGAAATCCTACTTGAAATGGTTAGTCATATCAGTTTTACTAAAATGGAAGAAAAGAAACATAACGGACGAATAAGAATGTAAACCCATGGTAAATAGAGAAATATTCAATCTAATTTCTCAGTATCAGTATAGGTTTTTTCAAACAAAAAAGTATTCTATGCAAATGTTACAATGTAAGTTTATACTACACAAACCTGGCATTTTTTCAGACAAACCAAGGGAACGGCAGAGATCAGCTGTTTGACGACGACGAGAGACCATTGGTATCAGCCTTGAGAGTTCTTCTTCATTGAAGTCAGAAGCAATACCAAAAGTGGCAAGAAGTTGCAGGAAAGCATGAGCTTCCAATGAATTACCATTACTAGCATCCAGGTCAAGAGCATCCAACTTTGGTTTCCATTCCTCAGCAATTATCTTTGCTTGCTCCTTAATATCTTCAGAGATCAAAGCAGAAACAGAAACCATATCCATATTACTCAGCAAAAAGCTAAGACATTCCATCAACATAATACAGGTTCGTCTAAGACCCAGTAGATCTGAATCTTTCTTTCGGTCCACATTTGGTGCTTCTAAAAGGTAAAATCCTTTCAAAGATTCCAGGACCAAGTGAGCTGGGCTTGCTGCAGCCTTCAATGCCCAAGGAATTTCCTCCTTTAGGACAGCAAGGTTCTTACGGTTATCTGATATAAACTTGTGCAGTCCTTCAGAGTTCATCTCTTGACAAAGTTTTGCCAACTGGGGATAAGTTTTTACCTCAAAATTTCCATTCTCAGAACATTTTATATCCTCCAAATTACTTCCGGAAGTTACAGAATCAGGTGGTTTCTCCTCAACTGACAGTTCACCGCTGTCACCATCACAGCTGACCTCAGCAGGCTCCTCAGGCGATACTTTCCTATGCTTTTCTAGAGCATTAGTAATGGCAAAAACAGCAGCATCTCTCTTTTCTTGTAGCCTCACCAGTGAAGTGTGTTCTTTGGCTACAATAGCAGCTTCGCGCCTCTTCAACGTTTCTCGAGATTTCCTCGTTTTTGTCTCAAATTCCTTTTCTTGGTCTTCCAACTCATGGAAGCGTCTCTTCAAGGACTTCTCAAGCCCATGGAAATGTTCCTCAAGTTCTTTCCATTTCAGATTAAGTGTTACAGCACGGTGACTTTCAAGTTCAGCAAATGCTTTCTGAAGCTGCTGTATCTTAGAGCTTGTCGAATCTATGAGTGTTGCAACTGACTGCTTATTGTCCATGGCATAAAACCTGTAAGAGAAAAACATCAGCTGGGATAAGATCCCCCCCCCCCCACTGCAGAAGTAGAGAGAATGTAAAACCACACAGATTTTCTATAGTACAAAATCCTTCTCTATCTCTTTGTAACAAGAGGGGAAAATGAACACAGAACATGAGAACTAAATATCACGTTAAATAAGGTTCAACATAACAAGCAAACACATTTTTCTTTTCAAAGAATTCAACATTGTCTGTGAAAAGAGTAATAAGTTAATAACCAAATAAAGCATAATTTTCTTTGAACCCGCTTTCAATGCACCAACTTTACATTGAATCTGAAGAAAATTTAAGCTCCCCAAACAAAAAATCAAACTTCAAAACTATTCTAGTAATTCCATCACGGAAATAAATACTTTCCATAAACAAATCACAATGATCTAAGCTCCCTTTCGGAAGATAAGGGATTTCAGCAAATTGAAGCTTTCCCTACTTCTCTCTATTGATCAATTCTAAAGTGACCTGTTAGTAAGGACCATTCAGAACAAGTTTATTTCTATTAATACTAATAAACAGATTAACATTCTTCCAAATTTAACTGAAGTAGTAAGAACTCAAAACTTCACCATCATTAAGTTCAAAGTGAACTCTTTTATCCCTAAACTGCAACAAATAAGTGATCAAGGCAATAAAAAGAAATGAAAAAGGAAATGAGAGCTCCAGTTTAACCCTAGAAAACCGAAAAATAACTCGGCAATTAAAGACAATAACAAAGAAAGCAAAAAAAGGTTCAATTTTACAGTAACGAAGTAGCTGTTCTCACCAGTGATTTTACAAGCTCCAAAATCACAGAAAGCCGACAACGATCCAAAGATCGTAAACACAAAACAAACACTCACCAAACCTAAAAATAAAGGATCCCATCAGAACTGTGAAATTTTCACTGCAAACGCAGGGGGTGAGTACACGAAATTTGGTAGCTCCAACGTAGTTCCCGATAGTTAAAAAAGGAAAAAATTAAACAAATTTGAACGAAAATGGAGGGATTTTTTTTCAGAAGTTACAAAAACAAAAGTGTAGATCCGGAGAGGGGAGTGAAAACGACAGGAAAAGAAAGGAATAGCGATGGAGAGAGAAATTTACCTGATTGATTCCAACAGAAATGGGGTATCAAAGTGACCTAATTCGATGAAGATTCGAATTAATCAATCCATTTCCCCCTTTTTTTCAAAGAGGGTTTGGTGCTTGGGAAAGTGGATATTTGTGGCTGCTACAACGCTTTAATCACTAGAGAGAGACGAGAGACGAAAGGAAAGCTAAGAGTTATTTTTATATATTTATTATCAACCATTTATAAAAAGATATTACATTTCACGAGTACTAATATTCAAACTCAAATCAAGATAATAAATTTTTTTTTATTGAAATTATTTAATGGATTTAATAATATAATATTTTTTGATTAAATAAAAAATATTGCATTTTACAACGAATGCCAAAATTTAAACTAATGCAAAATATGATAACATGTGTATTGTGACCACTTAATGAGGTAAACAATAATAATATTTCAAATGATCACAATTTTGGTTGGAAATATTTAAAGCTCGAATTTGATATACAATAATTATAATGTATTTATTATATTAATAAGAATAACGTATTATATGTTTTAATTTAAATTATGAAATAACAGTTTAATATTATATGCTGTACGATTTTGTTTAATTTATTATTTACACGCTGTAAAGCCAACTTATTTTGGAGCACTCTTGTTTTCTTTTTTCTGTCGGAATTAAAAAAAAAAATGCGCTTCGTTGTAAAGTGATGCTCGAGTAGTGGGTTGTTAGTGACCTATAGGGATGCTCTTAAAGTTCTCAGACAAAAAGATTTGAAAGTTGAAACATGTTTGGATATAGGATCTGGCACGCAGGATTAACAGATCTTGTCCGAATATATTGAGCGGGCTGGGCTTGGTACAACCCGTAAACACAGAATGTAAAACAAGTATTAAACTGGTTTTGATCTTATGTGGTGCAACTCATTGAAGTTGATATAGGGAAAGTTGAAAATGCAGTTTTACGAATATAGTAACTTTTAATTTTATAATTTTGAAAATAATTAACTGATAATTTTATTATAGAGGTCAAAATATAATTTAAATATATAGTATTAATATATAATTTCATTATTTTTAAAGCGATTTTTTGTATACTTTTATCAATTCAAGATGGTCGTGGCCCCACGTTATATATTAGTATAATATTTTATTTAAAGTGATAAATTTTGTATTTTAATATTTTTTATACCTTTAAAATTTTATTGTATTATTTTTAAACATTGAATTTTTAATGTTTGTAGTGTGATATTTTTATATTCTTAACACTTTAAATATAATTTAATTTATTTAAAAAAACACCACGTAAATTATGTTGTTTGAACCCGGAAAAACTTAGGTACATACAAATAATTAAAATACGAATATAATATTAAAAAGTAGAATATGAAGACGTCCGAGAATCACGAATAGCGAGCTCTACGGTGATCACTCATCCTCACAAGTCATGCAAAGAGTCACCAAAGGTTGTAAAAAGTCTTTGTCGCCTTTTCAGGGTCACTGCAAAGTCCAGTCGTCCCCTCCATTTGCTTGGAAAAAGGAACAAAAACAAACAACTTAACTTGCCCATTACTTGTTTGACCCGATCAACACCCAAAAACCCAAAAAAATCCAATCTTTAGTTAACACTCATTTAACACGCATACTTTCTCACCTCATCCGTCCTCCTTTTTCTTTAAAGCTTTTAATTGTCTTTTCAATTCCAATTATGCTTTTGAAAATTCAAACCATGAAGTAGACTTTGCCCTTCATGTACTATTGGAGTCTTCTCTTTAAGTTTCTCTGTGGCAAAGCAGGATGTTTCCTTGTAGTTTCCATTACCCTTTTGCCCGTTCTTTGGTCTTATTTGGTTAAAAGTTTAAACTCGAGATACATAAGGTGAGTCTTTGAGTTTTTGTTTTCTGGGTTTTCTTGATATGCTCTTGTATTGATCAAAATCTAAATCAAGTAGTCAACTTCAACTGGTTTGCTTAAGTTTCCCTGTGGTAAAGTTTATATCCTTTTGAATTTGGTGTTTATCAGCTGAATTATTGTTGTTTTTACAAATTTTATTAGCTTCTTTTGATGATTTTCGATGTTTATGAAATGTGAATTTGATATTGGTTCCTTTTTGTTTTCCCTTCTGTTAACTTGTTTCAGGTTTATATGTTAGAAGAAATATGGTTTAGTGAATTTGACATCTAAGCTTTTATTAGCTATACAAGTGAATTGCTCTGATTCACCGTTTCAGTTTCGATTCGGGGGGGCTTCTTCATGATCATGGTGTTGCATAGTCGAGTTTTTGCTCTTCTTGTTTTGTTATTACTCGGCTGTAGTTTGAGCTCTGCTACTGAGGATGATATTAACTGTTTGAAGAGCATCAAAGCGTCGCTTGAGGACACTCTTGGCTACTTGAATTCTTCTTGGAATTTCAACAACGATACCGAAGGATATATTTGTAGATTCATCGGG
Source organism: Hibiscus mutabilis (assembly GCA_019671005.1). Lineage (NCBI taxonomy): Eukaryota > Viridiplantae > Streptophyta > Magnoliopsida > Malvales > Malvaceae > Hibiscus > Hibiscus mutabilis. The sequence goes on from JAGYYJ010003150.1 coordinate 178,747, forward strand.
ATTGATTGCTGGCACCCGGATGAGAATAGGGTTCTCAATATCCGGCTTTCGGATATGGGACTCAAGGGTGAGTTCCCTCGAGGAATTGTAAAATGCAAAAGTATGACAGGCTTAGATCTTTCAAGCAATAAGCTTTATGGGAGTATTCCACCTAATATCTCTGCCCTTATCCCGTATGTTACCTCCCTTGATCTCTCATCGAATAATTTCTCTGGAGTTATCCCAGTAAACCTCTCAAACTGTAGCTTTATAAACATATT